>PVJH01010132.1:0-75274 GCA_004026705.1 Nesogale talazaci | reverse complement strand
ACTGGGTGGCAGCAGCTGTTGCTCTGGGCTGGGATTTTGTATATTACACTTGAGTGAGATCTTGCAGAGCTCTGGAGAAGAGACAGGAAGCGGGCTAGGGGGAGGGGTGGTGGTGGTGATGGTGACAAGGGTGGGGGAGAAATGAGCACCTTTGCTGTTTTTCCTGAAGAAAGTCTGGACGAGACTAATTTGAAGCTGCCATTTACAAGGGTTCTTATTCTCAGGTGCTTTCTGGACCCAGTCTTCAATGCATAGCTGGGAGGACGAGGCTCTGAATACCACAGGAGTTCATTCAAACCTTGCTTGTGGTGCTGGGAGGGAGGGGTCTAGGCCCCGAGGTTACCAGGGAGCAGCAGTTAGAATGGTAAGAGAAGGGAGGGTTTTCCCCTTCTGACAGTCCTGAAAACACTTGGACTACTCTGGAAAACACATAAATAGGTTCCCTGATTAATCACACTCTTGTTTTGCCTTGAGCTGGTTCCTGGATGTCAGAGAATATTTTCAGCACAAGATGAGTCTGCAATCTGCTGCAGATAATTTCTAGGGACCGGGTGTGCCACTCAAGAAAGAGCAGGTCAGGGTTGACCAAAGTCACTGGTCACATCTTTGCAGTGAAGCGATGCAGAGGCTGGAAGTTGACATTCTGTTTATTCTAAAACTAAGAGCAGATGCAGAATATTTCCCCCATACCAGGCCCTTTGCACACGTATGTCCCATTTTACAGTAGGAGAGTGGTTGGAAGTTAAATTTCCAGAATAAAGCAGATTTAGGTTTATGTCATGAAACGGTCATCTAATGGCAATGAGAACTTGTTTCCTGAATCTTAAATGTCTCCTCTTCAAAATGGAGGTGAGTTCAACTGAACTGTAGCCAAAGCGGAGGAGTCTGAGCCTACCACTTGGGCATGGGTCATTTGTTACAGACGAGCGCGCTTGCAGAAAGCAGATGTGTAGGAAGAGAGAAGAATGAGGCCCCTGTGGTGGATGTTTACTGTGGCTGGGTGTTGTCATGGATGATTCAGGCTCAAGTCCTACGAGGGATCTTCTGAGAAACCATATAAAATACACTCCAGAATTGTTCCAGACAGATGAGATGCTGGCACATTTACCCAGTCTCTCCGCTGGCTGTGAGTGCTGCAGGGGCGTTCATTTCCCCAGGGAAGGAGGAGCTTTCAGGGAGCACTCCACTGCAGCTGTGGCTGGAATCAGAAGTAGGTCGATGGCTATGCCAGAGCTTCTGCTACATTCACACCCATTACCCAGAGGTCAGTGGTATGGGGTCTATCGAATGTTTAGGGCTGTGCCTGACCTTAACAATTGTTCACATGGGTTATGGCTTTTGTTAATATTATCTTTGGGCTGAGTCCCGGTGGCATAGGGATTGCGTGCGGGACTGTAGCCCACAGGGTTGGCGGTTGAAATCCAGCAACAGCTCTCCAGGGGCAAGGCTGGGCTTCCTACTTCCACCAGGGCAGTGATGCCAAAAACCAAAACAAAACACTATCTTCATGGTGATTATCCTTGCACGTTCCTGAGTGAGAAAGACAGGGCAAATCTATGCCTGGGAGGACTTCAGGAAGGATCCACAAGCCCCAGGCTGTCTCATGCGTAGGGTAGCCTGTATGATTCCCCGTGAACGATTCACAACCGTGGCTGTGATTAGTAGTTTAGCTAGAGTGCCTTACCCTCCCTCCCACCCTACCATGTTGACCAGCACAGATGGAGATCAGCCACTGCCAGCAGGAATGGTTGCTGGACGCTTGAATTCTTGTGAGTGAGGTGGGGGACTGAACTTTTAATTTTATTTCATTTTAGGTAATTTACACTTAGGAGCCCAGCTGGCCCAAGCAGGTTGTGATCTAAAGGTAGGTGGTTCAAATCGCAGTGCCATGAAAAGAAGACTTGGTGATCTGCTTCCACAAAACCTCTCTGGAGTAGCTCTACTCTGTAACACACGGGGCTGTCATGGCTTAGGGGCCTGACCACAGACTGATAATAACCACAATTTATCTTTATCTTTTCATAGCTACATAACACAACAAAACTGACTGACAGTGAGTCCATTTGGACCCATTGGGACCCAGTAGCACCCATTCCATAGGATTTCCAAGACTGTAGATATTGACTAGAATAGACAACCTCATCCTTTCTGCTTTAGGATGGCTGATGGCAGAGAACTGCTGATCTACACTGAGAGTGGAGTAGAACTACCCCTGTGCGTCCATGGCTATAAATATTTATGGGAACCGAAAGTCTCGTCTTTCTCACATGGGGCAACTGGTAGATTAGAACTGCTGGCTTTGCAGTTAGCAATTCAATGCCTAACCCCTACGTCTTCAGGCTTCCTTACACACAGACACAAAGACACAGTGCAGGGCAATTAGAGATGATGGTGGAAGGGGTCCTGTTTCAGGAACTTTAATCTAGGCTATCTTTCCTTGGGACCATGGCCTCTCCAGGGCAGGCAGCTCTCCTGTCGAGGCTGAAGAGTGGTATTTATTACCAGGACCCATGGGCTGAACAGAATGGCATTATAGGGACAGGAGCCTGCACAGGTAGGGGGAGGTCAGGCCACAGCCTCTACACAGCTTTGGTGCATTGTTCCATGCCCAGAACTGACTGCTGACCATTGTGCAGGGAGAGGGCATTGTTTTGCAGCTTCCTTTAGCCCTCTCAGGACTACCTGCTACCAGCTAGACCTCTGTTTTGTCTCATATTTCAGCAGGCATTTGTTTCTGTGCTTGAAGCCATCAACATTGGTGGTGGAGTACTTGCTGCATGCTCACAACAGGACTATGTGATGGACATTATGGAAGATTAAAGAGGCGTCTATCCAACTAGTGTTCTTTTCTACCCAGAAATGATGCTGTCGCCCGAGAGACAAGATTCTCACAGCATGAGCCATTAACTCTAACAATGTCTCCTCTGGCTGATCCCGTGCTTCTCCCGTGTGCTTCCTCAGCACGAGAACGTGCTTGGTCATTGACTACTTACCTGTAGGCTTCTTTTGTTAACCCATGAGTTCCTTGAAGGCAGACCCACGGCGTCTTTCCATGTACCTTATCTCTTGGAGAAGGACATCGGGGTCAGTAAAACCGTGGGTCCCTGGGAAAGAAGATCCTGAGGGAGATGGATTGACACATGGCTTCAATCATGGGCTTTAACACCGCCATGCTTGTGAGGATGGCAGGGTTGCAATGAGTAGAAACCAACTTGATGGCCTTGAACAGAACAGCTTTCCTGTAATGGAAGAGTACCTCTACTCAGTCCTATGGGGTTGCTGTGAGAATTGGCTTGATGGTGGTGGGAAGGTTGCCCTCCAGTGTCGAAGGCTGCTTTACTTCCACACAGGAAACAGTGAGCTGTTTGGAGCTGATGGCTAGAGCTGAGAGAGGAAAGAAATCAATGCTTCTGGAGTCATTCATAGATAGTGTTGGGTTCAAACTAGGCCTTGAAAAAGGAGCAAGGGTTCTTTATTTAAGGAGTTGGGTACTAACTTTCTAAAGAGAAAGCCTGGAGGGAGAGCTTGAAATATTATGCTCACAGGGCAGCCAGGATGTTGGATGGACCAGGAGATGTTGAGAGGCAAAGTAGGATTGGTCGGGTGGCACATCATTGCCTCGCCCTTGACCGCCAGGCTGTTAAGCATTGGCCTGCTAACCACCGAGTCGGTGGTTCAAAATCACCAGCTGCTCTGTGGGAGAAAGAAGAGAGTGTCTGCTCCTATAAAGGTTTAGTCTGAGGAGCACTAACGGGCACCTCTGGTCTTTCCTCTGGGGTTGCTGGGATAATTGACTTGATGGAGGGGGGTAGGTTGCCCTCCAGTGTCCCATGCTACTTTGCTTCTTCTTTTTTCATGATGCCCCTGTACCCGCTTTCCTCCATTTAGTTTTTACAGCCATATGAAGTGAGTGAATCAGGAATCCTGGTTCCCACTTGGTAATGTGGAGAGGTCCTAGGGCCTGCCAAAGATTGCTTGGCAACTCCGCTCCGACTTCTGCTGCAAGATGCACCCTTGTTTACATAGACTGCACTGAGGTCACTTGCAACCCCCCACCCCCGCCCCTTTCTGCCACCTTTAAAGGGAGATGTCCTCCACCCCATTCTTCTCCTGGTTATCAACTCGAAGAAGCAGTAGGCATGGTTGCTAAGGAAAAGCCTGGGAGCCCATGACCCCCTTCATTAAAAATAAATCCTGCCTACACCTTCTGCTCCTAAATAGAAGAACATTTAGATTTGGGGCAGAACCGAAGGGAAAGGGATTTCCCTTGGCAAATTATTTGCAATTTGTGAATTAGAGCTGACCCAGCACCAATTCCCTCTGTCATTGTGAACGCTGTCTAAAATGTGCACCGCTTTTTACAGAACGAAGGCTGGAGGCACCCTCCTGCAGTGGGTCAGCTGAACGGGGAGGGGAGGGGGCGCCCACGCTGAAACCCACCAGCTTCCCCTCTCGTCTTCAGGAAGGGAGCGGGCCACAAGCTTGCCTACAGGGTGCGGCTCCACCGCCCACAGCCACTGCCTTCCTACAGCGTGGAAACCAGAGGCAGCGCTGAGGCACCACGGGGATCCCCAGACTATTGTGTGTTCTCAGGTGCCACGGCCAGGGTTTGGGCTCATGTGGTCAGGCGGGAGGCTGTCTTTTTAATAACCATCCCAGATGATTCTGAAACAGGGGTCCGAGGAAGATACACTCCGTGGAAGTGATGTCAATGGAACTTAGATCCCAAACTCAGCGCTTTCATTTAAAGATGCTGCGGGGGCTTGGTAAAGGGGGTCTTGGTGGTATAGTGGCTACATGTTGGGCGCTTAACAGCAAGGTTCGCAGTTTGAAACCATCAGTGGGTCTGAGGCAGAGAGAGGCTGTCAAGAGTTTCTGGTCCGGAAACCCCCAGGGCCAATTCTTCCCTCCCTGTAGAGGCGCTATGACGAGTTGGGATTGACTGGGTGGCAGTGTGATTTTTCTGTGCTTGGTGTACTAAAAAGGTCTATCGCGTTTCTCCGAAAAGAAGACCTATCCATAAAATAAGCCCTCGAAGGATTCTAAGCATTTGCACAATATAAACTCTACCCCGAAAATAACTGATGGGCGTCGCTACGCAGGATATCTGCACAACCGCAGTGGAGGCTGATAAAGACAGGCAGCCCTTCTCATCTGCCCCATCGTGACCTATCTGCAGAGTCTTGATTTTGCAATAAACAAGCCATTCAAAGGCCGTTTGCACATGGAAATTAATGACTGCATTGAAAATAAAATGACAAGAAATCAGCGTGAAAACTGTGTGAAGCCCAGCCTGCAAGAGGTCGTGATTCAGGTGGAAGAATTCACGGGATAAAAATCACTGACCATGCTGTGACCAGTGCTCTGAGCAGGTTACATGGATAAGAGGTGCTCATTTAATGAGAGCTCTATTGCTGGGCATGAGAGATTGGGGCCAATGGTCCTAAAGGAAATAGAGTTGCAAGAAATTTGGGGCCTGAAGAGTTAGGATGATGTTCTAGAAGAAGGAGACTTAACTACGTTTGTATAAATGTAAGTTGTTGTACCGTATTTTTTTTTAATTACACATCCCCTGGAAATAAGCCCGAGGTGTCTTCTTGAGGAGAAATAAATGTAAGTCCCTGTCTTATTTTCTGGGAAACACAGTACTCCTTACAGGCAGGCTTTGGGGGATAGCAGGAAAGGCGTGGGGTCACTGGGTGGTGCAGAATGCTAATGTGTTGCTCATAACGGGAAGATTGGGAGTTTGAGCTCACCCAGATGCTCCCAGGAGTAAAGCCCAGGCAATCTACTTGCAAAAAAGAATTGCCCTTTGGAAACCCTGCAGAATGCAGTTCTGATCAGACACAGTTGGCACCTCTGTGCGTCAGACTCAATAGCACAGCAACTGGTTTTTATGAAAGGCTTTCTCGACCCTTTCTGTAGACCTACTGACTCTAAAATTCACACGCGTGAATTCTAAGCACTTACCTATTCCAGGACACCCCCCCTCTTTTTTTTTTAAATGTGTGCTTTACTCAAAATAGGCTGTCTGTGTTCAATCATTACTACTCTTATTTTTTTTTTCTGTAAAGAAAAAACCAGAGTCTGGCTTGCCTGTGGCATATTAAAGTGTACACACAGGCCATCTGTCTGCCCGCTCCACTCTGCTTCTCCATCTCTCACTGTTCCCAAGGGCTGTAGACAGGCAGAGGGAGATCCAGGGAGAAAGGCCTTACAGAGCCTCCAGTGATTTTCCTTTTCCCTCTTGAGGGTGCCTCTATCACGGACCCCTGAAGAACATACATGGACTCCCTTGCTCACCTGACCTGTAATGTGTGGTCAGAGTCTTTCCCGATGAACCGGGAATGCGATGGGCGTGCTCCTTCAAAGGCCTTCCTGCAAAAGGAGCTCAACTGCAAAGGAAATGGATCTGAAAATTCCATTTATTAAAACAAATACATTGTCCAGATGGGATGAAAATGCACACATCACACTCAGGTTTTTCTGTTTTTAACATTTCTGCTATTTCCCTCTTTTAGAAAGTCACATCACGTAGGTCTTATAGAGGAAGAATGCGAACATTTCTCGGACTGTGACAACATGAACATATATACGGAACACTTCACCATGGCCAGGAGCAGCGAGGAGCAAACAAGAGGGTAAGAACCCCCTACGACAGCATCCTTGACTTTATCCCACTCCCCTAGAACATGATGATGCCTGCTGCTATGTGTTTCCTTGTTTTGACTTTCCCTTTAAAATAGTATTCGCAATGTCAGATCCAGATGAAAGTTCTTTCGTTTACCCCCATTATTAAATATTACTTGGTTTAAATTGGAAAAATAAATAAATTGAAAAGCAGAGTTAATATTAATGATGAGATAAGATTCCTTTTTTTGCCATATGAAGACTACATTCTGAATATTAAGGTTATTGTCTATTAATTAATTTTGGTGTATATTTTCATGTCTGTCCATACATTATATACAGGAACTAGGACCTTGGAAAAAGTGGGATTCGTTTTCTTACTGGTTAATCCTTAAAGAAAATTATGCTAGTGAAAATGATGGTTGAATTTCTAAAGGAACTAACCCTGTTTAGAGACAGACGCAATAAAAAATAAAAAAAGGATCATCCCTTAATAATTGAAGGTAGCAAAAAGCCAAAAGTCATATAAAAACAGGTATAACCCTGAATGATCAGACAGGAAATTGGGTAAACCAAAATAGAGTCTTTAAATATAATTTCGAATGGACTGTGTATTTCCTAACTTCCTTTCCCTTTTAGGATAAGTCACCCGCAGCTGGAACTCCCTGCTTTTTTAATTATCAGACTTGAATTATGGTCTTTCTGGAAAATTTTGATTGTTTTAATTGTCCTAAGGATCTAGATTTATATGGAAAGACAAAGAGTTCTTCTGAGAGAAAAGACATGGTGTGGGTTATGAAAACCATCTGGGTCTTATAATTGAGGCTTAATTACTGACAAAGCATGCTTTATTGTGTGACCCCATATCCAATTCATGCTTTGGCTCATTTGAAAAATGTGATAAGAGTTTGGCTGGTTCCACTGGATTGCTAGGCAAATTGTATATTATACTTGGATAAATACACTCCCAGGTTATCCTCTCCCTAAACTTTGAACAGTCTCTAATGGACTCCAACAGGATCGCAAAGCCGAGGCAGAAATACCTTGTATTGTAACAAAAGGGCAAGCCCACGACTCACAACTGTTTCCGGTCTCCTTCCTCCTCTCCGAACTGGAGGCATCACTGGTCTTGTTGACGCATCCACAGCACATCGGTGAAGAAGAGCTCAGGGAAATATTGATATCTGTTTCCAAATCTGCCTTTGCCTATTTTCTGCCTCCCCCCACCCCACTTTTTAATTTTATTGTTGGTTTGAAACAGGAGGAAGAGAATGAAGGGGAAAGATGGGAGGATATCATGAACTGGTGTTTGGAGAGATTTCAAAGCAAACAAGATGTGCAGACGCCCCCACTTTGCCTGGGAATGGCAGGGAGAGAAGTGGTCAGGGCTCCAGAACTCCCCTTCCTTGAGGAGTTGCAGGAAAGGTCACTCTCAACAGCCAGTCCCAGGAAGTGAGCAGGCTGGAGAATGTTGTCAACAGAGACCAGAAACCACTAACAAACGGGGTGGAGCACAAACGCAAAACCAAAAAGATCTCCTGGAAAATTGATGAGTGAAAAAAGGAGACTGTGTCAGTGGAAGAAGGAGTCCTCCTCAGGGGACGCTGCCCCTGTCCCCTACACAGGACGCTCGTTTCTCTTTGCAGGGGAGGGGGGCAACAGCTGGGGTTCTCTCTGGAGAGGGCCCAGATTTCTCCTTCAGATGACGGTGATGTGATCTTTCAGTGGAGGGTCTCCCTGCCTGAGGGAAAGAATTGGGGGCTGGCTTCTGTGCAAAATCAGCTGCTACCTCTGCTGCTTAGTGGTCCCCATGCTACCCTGGCCCCTAGGGAAAGCCCAAAGCTTCGGAATCTGGAGAATATTCTGAAGAGGCATTGACGAGGAGGTATTTGAGGCACGGCTAAGGCGTTGAAGCCCTCTCAGTTTTCCAAAGATCACACCTGCTCGCTCTTCCTCTCCTGGCTGGATAGTCAAACAATGAAAGTTCTGAATGGATATGAACAGAGGGGCGTTTTTCATGCAGTAATATTCAAAAGTTGTCACAAGTATATGAAAGCACCAGTCACAACACATGATTTACTTGTACTTGCAGGATCAAAGCGATCATGTACACGTGTTGGGGAGAGTGATGAGAACAGAGACGACCGGCATTGCCCACCCCACCCCCACCCTTTTTTCCCCCCTGACTGCCAAGAGGTAACACCCACGGGGATCCCTCTCCCCTAAACCTTGTAGGTTCTCTTGGAGTTCAGTCTGACAGCCAGCCTGAGCCTCTATCTCATTTCTACTCTAAGGGGAGGGGCGGGAGGAGGAGAGGGAAAAGGAGGAAAAAAGAAAGAAAGGCACCAAGGACTAACATCAACATCATGAAACCCAACTCTGACGACAGGCCGCAACTCAGCTCATCCAAGGGGATTCTAAAGACAATACTTATCCCAAGAGGGTCACACCTATCTTAGCTCAATACAGCTGTCGGTGTTCATGTTCATTTAAAAAAAAAATAAAAATGAAGCAGTGACATAAGTGGGGGCGGGGAATCCCAGCAAGGAAGTGACAACAATTTTATCTTTACAGCTTCCCCTCCTCCAGGCAGTTCTGAGGACACCATATCTCTAGCTCGAGGTGAGGGTTGCCTTTCATTCTTGGAAAAGGGGCTTGTTCTTGAAACATGCGGAGTACGGAGCTTCCAGGATGGTTCTTCAACTTTGCTTTCAATGCCGTGGACCAGAAGGGAGTCCACGTTGCTACAAACTCTCCCTCGGTGTCCCGGGAGCCCCGAGGCTCTGCAGGCTCCTCGCAAAGACTTAAAGGATGGCACAGAAAAACTTCTTCTCCCTGAATGGGTTTTCTGAAGCCGGGACCGGGGTCAGGAGAGGGTCCTCCTTGGCATGCGCTTCACAATAGGCCATCAAGTCGGCGGCTGCCTTGGATACCTGGCAAAGAAGACAGAGACATCAGACGTTTCGGTAAGGCTTCGACGATGAGCTTGGTGGCAGCCCAAAGCCCAGGCTTGGAATCAAATCCACTTACTAGTTGTGTGAAGACGCCACAAGAAAACTAACCTCACAGACTCATCCTGACGTCATTAGGTTGTTGCAAGGAAGCCTGGGACCAGGGCAAGGTAAACAAGATCCCGTGGGCACAACACTTACAGAAGCATTTGCCCCCAGGGTTACTCCCGTGCTGCCCTGCCTAGTCCATCCCTGACAGGGAACATGGTTGTGCCCCTATTTTGTTTTAGACACTTGTTAAGTTTCTCTGTTGGTCTTCACAAATAATCCTGAGGAGGGAGGGAAATTATCTTACGTGAGCTCAGCGTCAGGCTTTCTACTCCTATAAAGATTTACCGTCTCAGACCCTCACAGGGGCAGTTCTACTCCGTCCTCCAGGATCCCTAGCAGCTGGCATGGACTCAATGGCAGTGAGTTTAAGGGTTTTTCTTAGGCTCAGGTAGACGGGACAATCTGATCACCATTGTACAGCAAAGCAGGTGGTTGAAAAATAACTTGAATTCCAGCATGCTTTCATTACACTATGGTCACCTCCACGCTAACTATGGGAATGTGGGGCTAGTTCCAAAGGTTGATATTGACATTGTTTATTTACCTTCATGACACACTAATAGGAGATCATGAAAGGAAGCGGTCAAACAAGTTCTTGTCTTTATGCTTCCATATTGAAAGCAAAGGGCAAACTTTCAGACTGAATTTGATTATTTATTTTGGGGGCCTTTCTGTTGACTGAGTGGTGGTAAGTATTATACCAAATTGGAGCTAGTTATACAGTACAGACACAACAAGAGTAATACCTAAAACTCACTTGCTTAAAAAAAAATCAGCAGCATCCCTACTTATTTGCAATGCTCACATACAAATGTATGGTTTAAACATAAAAAAATGGATATTATGCTATATAAGTGCTAGACTGGATGAGAGGCCCTGGTAGTACAATGGGTGAATAGTTGGGTCCTCGCCAAGAGGTTGATGCATTGATGCAGCCATCTGCTTATGTGTATATCACATCCTGCGAAGTCCTACTCAGTCTTATTTGGTCTTTCCATGGTGTCAGAAATGACTTTATGGAACCTGGACAAAAGTACTATCTACAAGTTTCTTATCTTATATTCGAACTTTCAATTTACCAGAGTTTCCTTCTCAAACTATGTTGTATGCTTTGTTTCATTTCTTCTACTAGACTGCAATCTCCGGAAAATCCAATAGCTTGTCAAAATCATAGAAGTAACTAGAACAATAGCAAATATTCCCCAGTCCTTATTACATGCCAGGCGACCCAGAGGGCATAGTGAGTTAAAAACTGGGCTGCTAACTGGAAGGTCTATAGTTCAAATCCACCAGTGGCTCTGAGGGAGAAGAATGAGGCTTTGAAACACTGCTCCATCCTGTACCATCCTCACAAACCACTCTTACATCAGAGCCCATGATATCAGCCATGGTGTCCATCCAGCCTGTGGAGAATCGTCTTTTTGGGTGCTGACCTTCTACTTGTTCATGCATGATGTCCTTCTCCAGGCACTAGTCCCTCAGGATGACAGGTTCAAAGTACATGTCAGAAAGTCTTTCCAGGAGTATATATATAACTACATCACAAAAATTTAAAGCACCTTTTGATAAACTACATTTAATGTCATTAATTTGTTTTGTAGTTCAACAAGGATAGTCTGAAAAGCTGTCCAGGACTTCATGAGACAGTCAAAGGGGGTCTGGATTAAAAAGACGTTTTAAAATCTCCGTCTTAGATGATCATCCTGATGTGACAACTAAGCCCAGGGTACTTTTTTCCATATCACACATAGAAAGATATTTTAAAATATAGAAATTGGATCACAACACTCACTCCTCTGCTTGAAACCTTCCATTGCTTCCCACTGGACTTTGTAAAATACCAAAACCCTAGACAACATCCTGGATGCTTTGGTGTGTGACTGTCAAATGGGCCTTAGGACCAGATGGTGGTAATGCATCAATGTCAACTTCCTGATTACAGCGGCTGTGTTATGATTATGCAGATCGATGTCTTTATGTGTAAGAAACACACCCTGAAGTACTCTGAGGCGATAGGGAGACATGGTGACAACTGATTCTCAAATGACTCAGGGCAAGCAGAGTTCACTCTATACTTGAACTTTCTATAAGATGGACAATATTTTTTAAAGTTTCACATGTTTAACCAGAAAGGGGACATAGACATTAGAGACAGTGAACCTGGGCACCTTTTTCAAGGACCTTTTTGCTTCAAGGGGAAAGAAGCTAATGAGATCATTGTTAGCAGAGGGAGTTGGGGCGGGGGGGGGGGTGTCAGGAAAAAATACTTCATTTTATATAAGTGGGAGAAATGAACAGCAGGCTTGTGTACTGGTGTGAACGAGGAACTAGACAACCCAAATGGACGATGTCCTTCCTGAGGTAGAAGGGATCTGGGCACATGTGAAAACATTCATGAGCACATGGATTCTATGTGGCTTCTCCCGCTTACAGGTGCTGAAACCCAGCTCTCCAGCAACCTCAGAAACCAGACTTTAGCTGAGGACCAAGGGGTTCTCAAGAGGCCCACCAGGCGGAAGGCCACCAGGCCATGATTTTAGACTCCAGACAAATGGGACCTGGTCTATGCAGACGCTCTGAAGCAGTCATCACTAGGATAAAAACCAGACTCCCCAATTTAAACTGAGCTCAGCCTTCATTGCATCCGGAAATTGAGACACACTTTAAAATTGACCTTAGGAATATTTGCAAGCGACCAGGCACAGAGGTGCGTGCCGACAGATGGCCACTTCCTCGGTCCCAGGGAAATTAGCTGTGCACAAAGGGGGTCAGTGGTTCCGCTGCCCCCATGACTCTTTCAGTTGAGTTGCGTGAATTCTTGCAGTCACCCGAGATTGGCGGTCATTTGTGGCTGTTGTCTGTTGCTTGAAAGGCTTTTCAAAGATTCACTTGCAATGGGAAGTTAATGTATGCAACACAAACTGCTAGTCATAGATCTGGCAAAAATCAAGAAATGGTCACATTTTTTTAGGAGCAATAGGAGTTTTCAAACCAGGTGAGGCTGGTCTGATGGGATTCTTGGAAGATATTTTACTCAGACCATAAGCTGCTGGCTGACATGAGGGAACGGATTGATTTTACTTTGGTTGATTACTGTGGAGTGTGAGTCAGGCAACAGGAAAATGCCTAGATGTAAGCCGTAATAAACACAAACAAATCCTTGACGTGTTTTGATATGCCCTGAAATTGTACTGCACGGGGAATAAGTGCTCTAGCAGCGAGGTCCCTCTAGCAGCGAGAGTGAAAAGCAGTGTGTGACCCTGCCTCCCTGTATCTCTGGCTGACAGTGAGTCGAAAGGATCTTTCCACTGTGATGCTGAACAGTTCCAGGATCACAGGCAAAGTCTCAGAAACCCATCCACTAGGCAGTGCTACCCTGCCCTTGAGAGTGGCCAGCAGTTGCAACTGACTAGATGGCAGTGAGTTTGAATTTTCTATGATTATTATATATATTTTAGCAAGAGCAACCATGTTGTCATCTTTTATTGTATTTCATGTTTCAGACTCATACAAAGATTTCCATTTCTTGGGCTGAAATGTCAGCTGGGGAGAATTAGTAAAACTTGAATACTATCTTAAAGCTTCATTTAGAAATTACTACTTTATAAACGAGGTGCTTTATAAGATTCACTCTCTGTTGTACTCATCGGACACTGTAAATGGCTGTTAGGAGGACAGGTTGTGATGTACTTTCCAATACACCAAGAAAGAGGAGGGGAAGCTGTGGAAAAGCCCAGTGTGGAAGCAGGGGTTCTTGGGAGACTATCTTCTTGAGTCAATCATCTTTCTCCTCCACATATCTCTCCCAGAGCAAGTTCAGAGCCCCCAAACGTGTCTGACTGAAGTCCTGAGCAGAGGGAATCACCATGATGCTTCTTGAACTCCACTTGAGTGTCCAAAGAGTTAATTCTTTTTTAAAAAAATTATTATTTTGAGAAATCATTTTATTGGGAGCTCTTAGAACAATCCATTCATCACTTGTATCAAGCAAGCCTATCTGTCCATATGTTGCCTTGATTTTCTAACTTATGAAATAATACACGAATCTTGTAATTAGTCTTCCCCTGGCCCTTCCTAAAAGTGGTATTAAACTGTTGGGGCATATCCATAGGCTCTTTTGAGAAGAAGTATTTATGTTTCAAAGTGATAGTCACCCATAAACATATATTGAATGTACTCTATTTGATGAAAGAATAAAGACACAGAAGATTGTCACTCAAAATCATTACATTTTTCAGGAGTGACTTCATCTGGCTTGCAAACTGAGTTATTCAGAAATGTCCATTTTTCATTTTTTTCAGAGTTCTCAAATTTCCAAGGTTTTACTGCACTGCTGTTACATCTTATAAGTATGTAAGGTGAAGCATCTATTTGGTGCTTATTAGATATTGATTGAATTAAAAAATTATATCCAGTTCTATCAAATGCAGTTCTATGTTCAATCATTAATGCATTCCTTAATTCAATTAAAAATGCTTATCTATAAAGTCTAGATTTTTCCAGTCAAATGGAATGCAGTCATTTTATGAAAGGGATGCTAAAATTGTCCAATGAGATGCTATAAAAATCACACAAACATCTCAAACTATAGATCTCTTTAACAGCAATAAAGGCAGGGTTCAAATGTCATAGCTGCACCACGCGAGAAGGATGAGTTGATCTGCTTTCATAAAGATGTCCACTCGGGGCTGAGCCCTGGTGGCGTAAGTGGTTGAGTGCGGGACTGCAGCCCACGGGTTTGGTGGTTCAAATCCAGCAGCGGCTCTCAGGAGCAGCACTGGGTAGCTCCCCCAACCACCAAAGGGTGGTGATGCCCACCCCCCAAAAAAGATGTCCGCTCTCTGAAACCCCACGTGGCAGTTCTGGGATGTCCTATGGGATTACTCTATTTGGTAGGTTTTGGTGAGTTGGTAACAAGTATAATGTCTAAATTGTCCATGTATCACTATGATTCTCCCTAAAGCTCAATTCAAGTTTACTGTGAATCAACTATCACATATTTGGTGCTTACCAGATATCGATTGAATTAAAAAATTATATCCATCTCCATCAAATGAAGTTCTATATTCAATTATTAATGTATTCCTTAATAACCTGATTTTATCATTATTAGTAGTCATATTTCATTCAGTAATTTGCATGGATTGGTCAGGTATGAATGCCATTCTATTCTTTTTATAAAAATAATACTTTTTAAACACTATACTATAAATGTTACCCACTTTTAATTGTAAACATGGTATGAAACCATTTATCTATTTTTAAAGTGACCATTTCCCGCTTCATTTTTTTTAGTTTTTTTTTTTAGGCATCACTGCTCTCTGGTGGTGGGAGTAGGACATTTCCCTCTTCATGCTAGTATTATTTGAATTATCATCTATGTAGCATTATCTGGGAAGTTACATTCATGCTTGAAGTTTTCAAACCATAAATATAATTGAGAAAATCATGAGGAATATAGTTTTTCATGTTTTGGTACATGTCACTTTCAAGATATGAATCTAAAGGTATTTATAAAAAATGTTTACTAAGGTCCCTTTCTCTTTAAATATGTATACTGCCTATAAGAGACACAGCTTAAACTCAAAGACAAAAATCAAACAACGGTGAAAAATCTACCAAGTTGATGGAAATCCTAAAAAGGCAGGAGTAACAATATAATATTACATAAAATTGGCTACAGGGCAAATAACTTAGTAAGAGACAAGAATGGATACTACACAATGATTAGGGAACATATAACCTTAATACGCATATGCATGCCAAATGAAAGACCCTTGAAATACTCTTGAAATAAATCAGATGCTCTGAAATAAATAGCTCAACAGTAGTAGCAGAAGACTTTAATACACAGCTATCAAGGAAAGAAGCTTAATAAAGAAGCAGGAAAACTGAACAACACAATCAACCAGCGTGACCTCTGAGACATATACAGAGCACTCCACCCTAACAACCAAACAGTATGCATTCCCCCCAGTACACATATCAGTTCTACACTCTAGAATTGATCAATACCACACAGATGATGAACTACTTAGGAATAAACCTAACCAAAGAAACAAAAGACCAGTACAAAGAAAAACTAAAGAACATTATGATAAGAAACCAAAACAGACCTACACAAATGGAAGGCTACCCCATATTCATGGATAGGAAGACAATATAGTGAAAATGTCAGTATTGCCTAAAGCAATCCATGAAAACAACACAATTCTGACCCAAATCGCAACTTCATTCTTTAAGGAAATTACCAACTTCATTTTGGGTCATTTGAAGTGGGAAGGGGCTTAGTGTAAAGCAAGGACCTTCTCAAAAAGAATGAAGTAGGAGACCTTGCACTACTATACTTCAAAACCTACTACACGGCCAGAGCAGTCAAAACAGGCTAGTACTGGTACGATGATAGGTACATAGACCAATGGAGCAGGATAGAAAATGAAGAAATAAAAACATCCATCTATATAGCCAAATGACTTTTGACAAATATGAGATGAGTCCAGTACTATAAGGATTAATACCAAGGTGAAGATAGGCTTCTGCTCTATAATCATGTAATCACCTAATCTGATCTCTGAAGCAGTGAAGAGGAGAGTCTGTCTAGTGCCTATGAGCTATATATCATCCCATTTAAATGTGCATCTTCAAAACCACTTTGATGGAGGCAACCTCACCTCAGCTGGGGTCTGTTCCTCAAGATGCAGAGAAGGTTAGAAGACCATTGGGTTGCTGTCATACAATGTGCTAAACAAGCAACAAACCATATTCACTGCCATTGAATCAATGCTGACCATAGCGACCTCCTGTGGGTTTCCAAGACTGTAAATGTTTACACGGGGTGTAGAAGGCCCTGTTTACTTTCTCCTGCCAGCTGCTGGTGGTTTCCAACCGATGTCCATCATACATCATCACTACACCACCAGGGCTCCTTTATTGTGCTAAGATCCCTTCAAATCAAGGACACTCCTGCAGAAGGGATACATGAAGCCTACTGGAAATTCAAGTCAAGATGAAGGGAGGGGGCATGCATGTTTTGAAGAAAGTAATCACACTTTTGTTGAAGAATAAACTGGGTGAAGCAACCCCCACTGGGAGAAAAGTGTTTAACAATATTTATATAGAACCCAAAGTGAGAAGATGTCCTGTACTATATTGAGCATATTGTTTAGCCCTTGCACTATAGACGACTAGGACTTCAGACTCTGCCCTCTGTAGGCACAAAACATCCCTTCCTTAACATCCCACACCAGTCCGATTCAATGTGGAAACCCAACTAAGTGAATTGGGCTTTACTCTAGTTCTACTCAGCAGATTTAAGGAGTTGACATACTCCCTTGATTTTACAGATGAAACACTCTAGTGTGAGAAGAAGCAGAAGACTGCTTTCCCAAGGTTATAAAATCAGTGGTCATTAGACTTTGATTTGGATCTCTTGTTTTGAGGGAGCCCAGTGCCCAGTGCGCAGGACTACAATATATTTACTATTTTAATGTTCTTTGTTTTTTTCTGATGTTCTTCTTTGTATTAATCTGGAAGGCATAGTTCTGCCTCTTTGAATGAAGATTTTTTAAAAAGTTTTGCTTTATTACTAACTTCCATTGTTCATGTAAATAGTAACTAGTCACTGAAGAATTTAATATGCACAAGTCAACAATTCATGCATTTCTGTCTGGACAGCTGGCTGATACATGAAAAATTTCCTTTTCTTAGCAATGTCTTAAATTGTATCTGTGGTTAAGTTCTGTGGAGTCAGTTCCATTGGCTAAATTAATGACATATCAATATTATTTCCTTATGTCCCAGCAAAACGATTTATGAAGTTCTCCATCATAAAATGATAATGTTGTCCCTAAAATGAACCAAAGACATATGCAAACCATAGATATGTGAATGAATTTTAGGCTGACACTTTATTCTAGCCACAATCAAGAATGGCTCTACTTGAAACTCTTCTTCATGAAGAGATCACTGAAGATATGGGTGTTGTAGCAAAGTATGGTAAAGAAACTAGATGGTGCCTCACTATCAGAAAGAATGGCATATGGGGTTTTAAAGGATTATCTTTAAATGAGCAGTCTTCTAACTGAGGCATAAAGAAGTCCATTTGGAAGATGTGTGCCAGCCTGTGTGATCTTAAGTCTGTTACTAATAAAGCCAAATCTAAAGAAGGGAATGCTATCAGAGCATAAATGATCAACACCTGGATTGCAGATGACTATGCATGATAGTGGAAGCCAAAAATCCATTTGTAGGCTCTCCACATGGGTTAAGGCTCTGGTGAATCCCTTTTGACTGTAGTCCAGCATTGTGAATATCCTTACAATCAGACAGTTTTGTGAAGTTGACAGGCAGACACTTGTAGTTAAAGTATAATGCCTTGTCAGTTGATCTCTTTTTTGATTCATTTAAAAATTGTTTCAGTTTTTAATATTTTCTGTTTACTCAGGGTGTTATGTGGGTGGGTGGGGAGGGGAGAAGAAGAGCTGATACCAAGAGCTCAATAGAAAGTAAATGTCTAGAAAAGAATGTGGGCAACATATGTACAAACATGCCTGATTCAACTGATGTATGGATTGTGATAAGAGTTGTAAAAGCCCCCAATAGAATAATTTTTAAAAGATAGATATAATAGAATAAAATACAAAAAACATATTTTTTTCTGTTTTCTTTTGATAGAGTTTTTTCTTGGTTTTGTCATTGTTGGGTTTTTGTTTGTTTGTTTCTGGTTTCTGCTTTGTGTGATTTTCTATATATGAAATCCAAGATGTGTAAATCTATAGAAACAGTAACTGGATTAATAATTACCTAAGGGCATGGTAGGAAAAGTTGGGGGACATGTGGTGCCAACAACGAGTATGAGGAGAAAATGCTCTGAAATTGATTGTGGTGATGACTGCACAACTTGTTTTAACAGGACTGAATGATATATGACAATAAAACTATTTTTAAAAAGTGTTTACTGAATCCCTGTGTAACTCAGCACCATGAAGAGCTTAAATAAATAAATAAATAAATGACAGTTTGACTTTGTCTTAAGGACTGTGCCATCTAGTCTTTTTAAAAAAGGCTAGATGAAAATAAGACTTATAGACTGGAATAATATGATAAGACTGGAAAAAGAGTTTTATGATCTATTTGATCAAAAGAAGATTGCGATTTGGATAGACAAAAACAAGGGGACAAGCATTCATGTGAGGGATCCAGATTAAGTAGAGAAGTGAGAGTTTGCATAGCACATTCTGGAGAAAGGGAGGAAAGGTCTAATGGGGAGACTTGGAGAAATGAGCAAGAAGTGAAATTTTTGTGGCTGGTCAATTTACAACGCACCCGATGAGTTAAGAAGCTATCATTTCATCTCTGCTCCTGGCCTTGCCTTTTTGTTACTGTTGCTTATTTTTATTTTTCATTATTTTTTTAAAGCTAGCATTGATCTCTGTCAAGCAGCATCTTTCCAGTTTACCATGACTCTGGCTCCTTTCGTACTATAGCCCCTTTCCACCCATATGGGTGAATTACTAGGAGTCATGTTTGTGTAGTTGGCAGAAGCTGGAGATGACTCCTTTGCATAAACAGAGATGCCACTCTAGGAAAAGGGAATTGATTCAGAAAGCTGTGGATCGAGTTCTCTCTTTCTTCTTGACCCTGTCACCGTGACAAATAATCCAAGGAATCATGGGAGGTCATCTTGCGTCTGTCACATGGAGCCGAGAGCCGAGGTATCTATTCTCAGGGAAAGAGAGAGGACAGCAAAGCGGTAGTGCTGAGTACTTGTTCCTGATACTCTTCCAGTTCTCACGTCTCCTGCTCACCCGGCTCTCTTTCTGCTCTTGAATTCTGAGGGGCTCTGTACCTTTTATCATCAATCCATCTCGCTAATGCTCGCTTGGCTTCGGTTCCTGTTATTAGAAACCCAGCGTCCTTGAATAGTGGTAATTGGTGGACTCTTGAGGTTCTGTTGTCCTGTGCTTTTATACATGTTCTCTCAACCTGCTCTCTGGAGACACGCCTTCTTTCATTTTCTTATGCTCAACATTGAACTAGTTACAGGTTGTCCATCAAGTCAACTGCAACTCATGGCCCCCTCAGGCGCATGAGAAAAACACGGTGTTCCACTGGGTTTTTTTTAATGGATGGTTTAAAAAAGTGTATCATCTGGCCTTTTTCCCCAGGCACCTCTGTGTGGATTCAGCCAAGTGCATTAACCATGAGCATTATCCAATGACTCCTTGCTCAATATCCGTGTCAATGCTATTTCATATGGCTACGTACCAAATTCTTGACAACACCTCCAAACCCCTTTCTCATCTACCTTGCATTTCTCTGTATTCTGTGTGCTTGAAAGAAATGCCAACAAAGACACACAAAAGGACTGGAAGGACAGTTCATATATGCCAAGGTTTATGAACAGATAGTGGGTTTATTAGCCCAAATCTCCTAGGAGCTGTGATGTAAAAAGTTAGGAAACAAGATTTTTTAAAGAAGAGATGCTATTAGGATTCTCTTTGAAGGTAGGGATAGTCTGCCTGGCCTGAGTTATTGTAGCGACCACACGAGAGATAAACTCACTCCACGTTTTAGGGTAGCACTAGTGCCAACTGTGTCGCCTGACCTTTTATTTAAAGGTTCTGTTCTTGTTGTCTGTGCTACAGTAAGCTCTGCCAGATGTACATAAAATCATCGCTGCCTTTTCCAGCGTGAAATGTCACTACTTGACTGGAAAATCACAAGCCTGCGATCTTCAGAAAGAAGCTTCATCCTGCTGGCAGGATCAAGTACAGAAGGGAGGTGGAGGGGCCTGGATGCTCAGAAGTCTTGAAGAGACTCTGAAAAGCAGACAACCAAGTCCTAACCCAGTTAGCTGACAACTATATCAACACAGTCGCAGTTTTATCCAACAGCTAAACTAAAAATAATCTGACACTTCACCACAGCATGGCTGCCTGGCTCTGCTGTGCAGAACAAATGCTGAAATACAGCCTGCTGCTGTCTTTCCAACAGTTGGAGGACTAATGACGTCAAAAGGGATTTAGAGAGTTGAATCTAAAGCTCGCCTGGGAAAGGCAACCACTTGATGCTCAGTTTATCGGACTGATGCTTTGTCTCTTTTCCAGTAGTGATTTATTTGCGTCTTTTCAGAAGTAGTGTGCAAAGGGCATTCGGGGCAGGAAGGAGCTCTTTGAGGATGAGAAGCATGTCTTTATCCCTCAATCTCTAGAGCACCAAGCATCTGCTAATTTGTCACACCGTGGGACTTGCATTTTATTATGAGGCTGGAAGCCCCACCATCGGGATTTCAAATGCCCGCAGGGTCTCCACTGTGGAGAGGTTTCAGAGGAACTTTCACGCTGAGACAGATGAGGAGAAAGGCCTGGCCATCTAGTTCTGAAAAGTTTCCAACGAAAGCCTGACGGATCACAGAACATTACCTGGGAATTCAACGCACGCATTTTGGAAGCAGCAGCGGCAACCATTTGCTGGAGAAGGACGTCATGTGTGGTAAAGCAGGGGGTCAACAAGATGAGGGAAGCACTTCGATGCAATGGACTGACCCAAAGGGCTGCCCAGGGACCCCGAAGGCAGCACGGCACCGGACGCTCGTCCAGGTCCACACCGGGGAGCTCTGAGCTGGAGCCACCATGCTGGCAACCAACAGTAAGCCACACCACGTGACCGAACAAGGGCCGGCCACCTAGCAAGTTCTCCAAGAAATCGTCATGGGATGACGGAACGAGTGAATAACCGAACAAGCAGCCGAAGTTCAACTCGACGACGAGGAAGTCAAATTCTGCAAAGGAGAGAAAGTGCTCCCAGATCTTTTTCCCTGGCCATTAATGATGGCAGACCGACTCTGTACTCCCCATCTAGCGGACACCTGGCGGGAGTTAGGGTAAACTCCTGCCTGTAGAATTGTCATTCTGAACGTGTGGCTTGCACAACGGAGTCAAGTGGAAACTTAAAGTTAAAAAAAAATACATATAGTGATGTCTGAGCCATACCTCATGAGATCCTAATTGAATTATTCTGGGGTGCGGTCAGGGAATTGCTCTTTTTATAGAATTCCCAGGACAGTTTCAATGCTCAGATGGGCTGAGAACCCTGGCTGTAGACTAGAATAGAGGTCAGCAAATATGTTCTGTGAAGGGCTACAGAGTAAATATTTTAGGTTTGGTAAGAAGCATGATCTCCGCTGTAAGAATTTTGCTCTGCTGTTGTAACACAAGAGAAATCATAGATAATATGCTGATGAATGAGTGCGACTGTATTTCAAGAGAACATGATCTATAAAAGTAGGCAGTAGGTCTTTGGCCTAGTAGGTCAGAGTATACTGACCCTTATCTCTATAACAGCAGTTTTCAACCTGTGGGTTGGGACCCCTTTGGGGGTCAAATGACCCTTGCATACTGGTTGCGCAAGTCATAACAGTAGCAAAATGACAGCTATGAAATAGCAAAAAAAAAATAATAATGTTAGGAGTGGGGGTCACCACTACATGAGGAACTGTCTGAAAGGGTTGAGGCATTAGGAAGGCTGAGAACCAGTGCCCTAGAAGCATTCACTGAGGAGGGTTATATTGACCTGGTTGATGAATCAGGTGTGGAGAAAACACACACAACAAAGTTTCTCATTTAAAAGGGATTTTTGGAAGAATGTTCTAGTTTCATTCTAGAAAGTGAGAAGTGATTCTGAGTTTTAGTTCACAAATGGTTTTGGTCTTCAGAAAGTAGAAGCTTTGAAGGCAGACAGAAATTCACTTACCTTGTGGCCATTGCTATCTACTCATAATGACATTGTGAGGACTAACTTTCTATTCACAATCTTGCCAACTAAGAATTTAGAATTAGATTCATGATTGAATGTGAATTAGCTCCAACAACATGTCATATTGTTGGTTAGATCTGAGTAGTGAGAGAAAGAAAGGACACAACCAACTTAGAGAAATAAAAACAAGAAAGGAAACCTCTATGTTGCTTGACTTCTTAAGGAGACCTTGTGTGACTTTAATGTTGCAAAGGAAAAAAATCTAATAAGTGAAGGAGAAAATAAAAAAGTAACCAGTCCTGCTGAAGGGAAGAAGGTTAGCCAAGATAATCAGAAACATAAATTTAGAACCTGAACCAGGGCAGAACAAACCCAAGCTCACATGGGAAGAGGTTCTGTACAAGACCGGTGAAGGCAAAGGATGGACTGATACTATGACAGTCACCTAATCTGGTGTCAATTTGAGGATTGAGTGTAGGGGTGGAGCCTAGCCTGTCAATCTGGAGATAGCCATGGGTGGGCATGACCTTCTCCTGAGAATTCTGGGAAATGTGGTAATTCCTTCTTAGAGGTAGAGACACTGTCTCTCTCACTTCACATCCTTGGAGACTTTCTACTAACAACATTCTTGGAGACGCTATAGTGACAAGACACAAGGCTAACTTCCTGTGAGACATCCCTGAGGATAAGCCACATGGACCTACCCTGATGGAACCAGAACTCTGAAACCAGAGGAGCCACTTAGAGACCCCTGCAAGTGCTGAGATGTTTACAATGCCACTGGATCCAAAGGCCTTTGTGGCAGTCATGTACTCTGGTGCCAATTTGACTAAGAGTGTAGGGGTGGAGTCTAGCTTGTCAATTTGGAGAGAGTCAATGATATCTCTGATGCTTTCTCCTGAGAATTCTGGGAAGTCTCTCGTGGTATTTCCCAATTGGAGGAGAGAGACTTGATTCAGTCTCTTGGAGTTGGTCTACCGACCAGACAAGATGGTGGCAAGCTGATAGATCTTGAATCTTGGAATGTGGAGAAGTTGGAGGAGAAGTAACATGAACTTACCCTAATAAAATCAGACCTCTGGGGCCAGAGAAGCCACAGAGAGACCCCTGCCAGCACTGAGATGCTTCTACTGCCAATTGATACTGCTGATGGACCAGGAGCCCTGGAAATGAGGAATCATGGGGAGACCCCTGCCAGCACTGGGATGCTTCTACTGCCACTGGATACACAAGACTCTGCGTCCACTGGCCTGTAATTGTCCTGGTGTCATTGCATGTGCTTCGTGAGTTGGAAGGAGACTTTATAGACTGTTATTGGACATATGGGCTAATATCGGACTTATGACCTTGGACTGGAGTGGGTTGGGCTGTTTTCTCAATGTTCCATTCCTCTTGTTTATAATAAACCTTTCCCTTACATCCATATGCATGTTTATGAATTTTTTTCCTCTAGTCTATGTGGACTAACACAGCATTCTACCTGTCTGACATGTGATCATCTTGCATTTGGCGTCAATGCATGTGTTTTGTGAATCTGAAGAAGACTTCATAGTCTGGTATCAGACAGACGGGCTAATATCAGACTTGTGGGCTTGGACTGAACTGGGTTGAAATGCTTTTTTAATATAAAATTACCTTTAAAAAAACTCTCTTATATACATGTGTGTTTATGAATTTGTTTCTCTAGTTTACCCATACTAACACAGATACCCTGTATGCATTTTTGTTTTCTCTAGAATTCAGTGTCTATTTTCCCTTTTGTTCATTTTGGAGTTGGCATTCTGTTTGCTTGTTTTTGAGTCTACCTGAAGAGTTGTTTTTAATTATACTTTTTCTTTTAACTTGGAGAAATCTAAGACAAAGGTATACTAGAAAAGTGAAGTTTCACCTAATCATCACGACTCTCTCCTAGCATCGCTCTCTGCTACAGGAGGGGTCAAGGGGCAGATGGCTACAAATTACACTTCTTATGATCAAGGCAAGCAGAACCGTGAGGGCCGTATTGTCCTCACCTTTATCCTATCGATGTTGGCCTCCATCTTCAGCTGTTCTACCAGCTTCCGGGCTTGTGCTATGCTGGCAGTGTTGTTGCTGGCCATTGGAGTGCTCGTGGTGTTTTCCAGACACACTAGGAAAGAAAACAGAGAGGAAGCATGCATCAGAGGATTGACAAGCTATTGAACCTATGGATTTGTCATAACAGGAGATCTCACGCCAGTGGTTGCAGTCAGGCCGAGCTTCTCCAGCTACAGTCCAGAAAAGTCTGGTTACGATGCAGATGAGAAGATGAGATTTTATTCCCAGCTTCTGTTTCCCATCTCTTCTTTATGGAAAGGAAAGGCATGTTTACCAAGTCAGGTAGAATGAGAGGTGCCTCCTCTCCATTAAGGAAGCAAAATTTGGAAACGATCTTAACCTATGAAAGAGGAAGGCAAGGCTGATAGTCTACATTGTTATATTTGTTACTTCGTGAGTGTTGAGATTTCCAGAAAGGGTGTAAATGCCTTCATGGCATGAAGAAAATTAACAAGCTGAGGAAGAAATGGTAAATTACGTACTCCTCTTGGATTAAAGAAACCAAGTATAAAACGCTGCTCAATGGTTAAAATGGCTTTAACCCCGATCCCCTGGTTTGTTATCACCACCTCGGCTGATTATACTGCAGAGACAGTGAAATTTTCAACATGATTACATCCAATATTATTATAGGTCGCCATCTTTCCTACTCTCTGTAATATGGCTTGATTCAGAACTCTCCTCTTATCACAATTTCTCAAGAACACTTCAATAATACCACCAGGGGCAGGGAGAAATTGCTTTGCCTACACTACTCAATACATCAATTAGTTCACTAGAAGTATTCTAAATAGAGTACAACAGACTTAAATTTTTTACTCCTGCCTATACTGATGCATTTTAGTTATGGTGTTGGCAAAGATCAGTGAAAGTACCATGAACTGCCAAAAGAACAAACAAATCTGCTTTGGCAAAAGTATAGCCAAAATCTTCCTTAGAAGCAAGGGTGTGAGAGATGGACTCACGTACTTCGGGCATTTCCAGTTCCTGGAAAAGAACATCATACTTGGCAAAGTACAAGGGGAGTGGCAGTTACATAATCTATCAACTTGAGTGAAGGGGTAGAGTATAGATTGTTAATCAGAAACAAACAAACAAACAAACAAACAAACAAAAAGATTGTTAATCAGGTCGCAGCTTGATGACCTCATTTGGAGGCCAATAAACAGGTCACTGGGGGCCAGACCCAGTCTCTCTGTCTTCTCTTGCCTATGGTTGAGACACCCAGAGAGTCAGAGGAGAGATGTGGAAACCTGTGCCAGCACTAAGATCTTTCCATCACCACTGGATCCCCAAGACCCTCTACCCACTAGCCTGCGATCTTCCTGCATTCAGCATCATAGCATGTGATGCGTGTCAAAAGGGCAATTTATCAATTAGCATCAGACATGTGGGCTAATGTCAGACTTATGGACTTGAGCTGGACTGGACTGGGATGTTTTCTCAATGAACAGTGTATATTCTCAATATAAAATATTTTCTCAATATACAATTGCTCTTTGCTATAAAACTTTTTCTTAAACACGTGTCTACGAATTAGTTTCTCTAGTCCATCCAGACTAACACTTCCTAAAAAAGAGCAAGACCCTGGTAAGATGGATGGACCCAGGGACTGCAACAATGGGCTTAAATCTAGGAACAGTCATGAGAACGGCACAGGCCTGGGCAATGTTGTATGTAATACCAACTTGAGGGCCCCCAACAACATCTAGGAAATGGAACACAGATGTCCAGAGTCGAGTGCTCTATAGATGTACATTGTGAAACAGTTTCTTTGCTCTGGTCCTGCCAGACTCTGTCTTATTCCTGTTACCCTCACGCCCACCCCTTTAAAGGCCAATCCACATTCACGTCTCTTCTTTTCCTCTATTGTCCCATCATCTCTTTTTACCTACCACATTTCATTTTATTTTCAGTGCCCTCTACTCTCACACTCTGGTCAGGGCTTCCTTCAAGACAAAATGCCATTCTCTATCGCAAGACTTTCTGCATTTACTGTGCCCTTTTAGGTCACTGGCAAGATGTCTGAAGGTTGTGAGCTAACCAGAGTGCATAAGCCTGGAGAAATATTCAAACATTGTCTCAGTCAGTATTAGTAAAATCTTGTTCTGAAGGTATCATATTAAAAATCATGATGCCTGCTCCCTTTGGGAATCTTTTCTTGAGAGAGGAAGTAGGATCTTAGGTTACACGTCTCAAAGAAGAAAGAAGACGTGGAAAATCTGAGAAAGAAGCCACAATACATTCCGCTAAAAATTAAACAATTTTTAAAAACTACCAAACAAGGAAAATTCTACAAATGATCTCTTTGGTCTTTATTTCTTGATATCTAATTCTTCAAAACAAAAGAAGAAATCACGTATAAGGCTTCTGTAAACATCTATGTCTTTTAACAATGAGTACTGTTTTATAAAAAATGCTTCAAAATAAGTCATATCAAACAGCCTTTACAATATCAGCTGGAAGATAATTAACCATTTCCTCAATTTGTTTTTCAAAGGGAATGGAAATAATAAAATGGGAGGAAAGACCGAAAGGATTTTTGAAGTTGCAAGTATCTCTGAACTTTCATATGCTTTGAAGATCAAAGGAAGAAGAATTCCATGTAAAAACAAACAAAGCCAATAAATAAAAAAAGAGGCCTTAATAATTGGGATTTCATAGGCATGGTTAGGGACCCAATCATCTCAGCAAAGTGGGAGATCCTAAAACCCACAATCAAGCAGACATCTAACAACCTCACAGTATTCTAGAAATCCAGGATGACAGTACTGGTATATCTAGTGGATTTATCTAGGGAGCAACCTAGCTCACTCCATAAGTTGGAATGAGACTTGATCTACAAGCTCTTATAATTATTCTGGGAAGTTAACATTTCTCTGAAACTGGAACTCATCACACTGGCGTACACAATATTACAGAATTTCCACATCCTCACTAGACTTGCAGAAGCTTTGAGAGTGTGGATACTTACTCTTCTGCCCTTGAATCTAAACCAGATCCCACAGTGACCACAACTTGTCTCTCAATGTCCTTTCTTTTCTTTGTTAAGTAATTTTTTTCTTTCACAGAGACCATAAGAACCCTGATTTTTAACTGAGTACATTTTGCTGAAAGATAAATTCAGCTCAGTGTTATTATATGACTAAATTTTGGGCAATTAGATAGAATCAGGTGTCCTTAAGAGAAGAGCAGGTGTACTTTGTGACCTTCCTCTTGTTTGATAGTCACCAGGCGGCTGTATCATGCAATCCAGTTTGGATTTCTACAATGAAGACCCCACCTTTGGGCAGCCGGAAGGATTTTGAGTGCTGGCTGATCCTGCAGTTTCACTGTGCCAACTGCAGACCGACCACATTGTGGCTGCTTTCACAAGAGATCAAATGTTTTCTCTTGTTTACAACATTATTATAAGGGGCTTCTCTGTCACTGGGCAGTATCACACATTTACTGAGTAAGTGATGCACTATTTTCATTCAAGTGTCTTGGTAAAGTCTGTGTACGAATGCATTTTCATGTTTTGTTGAAACAGTTGTGGAAGTCTGGAGACTGAGACTGTAAAAAAATGTAACAGAATATAACATGTACAATGAGAGGAAGAGTAGAAAAATTGTTCTCGGGTTTGCTTGTGTTAAATAAGGAAACACTGGAGACATTCAGACAATGCAAAACATACCTACACACAGTCCCTTCTGCCAGCATCACAAAGGAGACCATTTCTGTGGTTGCTTCTGACTCAAAGCACCCTTCCACATGACAAAATAAAAGCCTGCCCAGTCCTGGGCCAGCCTGAAAGTGTTCCTGTGTGTTCCACTCTTGTGGAGTGCCTTCCTTTTCTTGCTGTCTCCCTACTTACCAAGCACAAGGTCCTTCACCAGGGACGGGTCTCTCCTGACAACACATACTTTTTCCAAGACAGAGTCTCTGGTGCTTCTCAACCAAGGAGTCACTGCCTCTTCAGAGGAATTTGGAAATGTGTGGGGGTGGCTTGAACTCTGAAGATAACTGGGGGGTGGAGTGGGGTGCTAATGGCATTTAGTGGGCAAAGCCTGACATTCTAAGGTCCTGTGGAGTGGCAGACAACAATAAGTGGCATCATTTTTAAAGGGCAATTGTGTCCCCAATGGGAAATGCAGAAAGACACCCTAAAATAGCGATACACATAGAGAAGGGCAGCTACTCACTGGGCTGTTACCGGCGTCTGTTTTGTAATCCCTGCTGCTCTCCCAGTGAAGAATCAGTATCCAGTGCCTTTGTTCTCATGAGCATGATGGTGGCTTATGGGATATTTGATTTCTACTCATTAAAAATAAAGTACAATCTCTTTCTTTGATGGGGCAAATGATTATACGGGGCTATATTCTCCAGTGAGCAAAACACACACACACACCCCCCCCCCCAAATCTCTAGAACAATCACAGAGCCCTATCTGTGAGAGGCTGGTCAGACTCTAAAAGAATGTCATAATCACCCCACCTGAATTCCAAACTCCAACAGCAATAAGAAGACATCTTATTCTTTCTAACTGCTGAGAAGAGGGTCTCTTCTCCCAAGGAGTATACACAATAGATATAGGTCTGTTATAGAATAATAACCATTTAGATGAGCTTTACTTCTCTAAAAATATATTCAGACTCTACTTTTTTTCAGGAGGAACTTTCCTGTTATGAAACCCTAACATTTTCCTGTCCCTTATGTTTGGGAGTAAACACACAACCCCTTATTTCTAGGGGGAAAAGATAAATAAATGTTTTGCTAATGGGGTCTTTGCCTTAGAGAACGTGGGTTAATTGTAAAGGAAAATTCTTTTCCTACCCTCATGGTGTTTTGTTTTTAAAGTGTGTCATCCAGGCAGGCTAACCTCGGGTCTTTAATTTTAATTACAACTTCAACATCGTCTCTGGATATTTTGATATTTGCAGTCAGTGTGACGGGGTTTGACGGACAGATATACCTTCCTTAGGGCATGTCAGCACCTTCTATAGAAACTGGAGGTTTGTCGCAAGCCTGTCTTGAGCAAGTCTATCGGCAGCATTTTTCCAAGAGCATGTGTTCACTTCATGTCTCTGTGGCACATATGGGTCATTCTCTTAATATTTTGAATTTCCTCATAATGCTATTGCACACTCAATGGGTTGCAGTATAATATAGATATAATTTCCCTATGGGACACCAAAACACGAGTATGACTCTCTTTATTGCAGAAGCCTGGAACCGAACCAAGACTGGCAATAAAGCAAGTTTTAGGTCAAGAAAACAAAGGCAGGGTTTATCATTTTCCCAGTCACTCGGTGATGTCTTTGCTATTCCTCATTTGTCGGTTAGTCAAATCATTGGGAATTGGCTGGCAGTTGCTTTGGAATGAAAGAACACTTGAAAAGTATTCCAATTTAGAGCAGTGTACAGTTTAGAGATAAATGTCTTTGTTGGCTGTTGATGCTATAATCAAATTTAGCTTGGTCCTATCTGGCACATTTCTTTGATCCCTTCTCTAGTTGTTCTCTAGCAAATAAGTATCACCCTCAAAGTTATTAGTTGTATGTACTTACTACAAGTGGAGCAGAGCTGGTGGCACAGCCGTTAAGCGTGTTCACTGAAGGATTGGTTGGTTCTGACCTACCCAGTGGCCTTGGATAAAGGGCTGACAGTCTGCTCTGTATAAAATTCTGTCAAACTTTATATGGCCGTTCCACTCTGGTACATGGGGTAAGACGAGTTGGAAAGACTTGAGGGTCTCTGACAGTAAAAACAATCACATATGGAGAGTACAATTAAGATGGAATCCTGTGAGGGGTTTTCACAATACTAACGGACTTATGACTGGGATGTGACTCAAAGAGTAACTGTGAACAATCGGCTGACCCTGTTTCAAGATAACTTTTAGTCAAACATCTCTCTCTATGACCCGTTGGCCTCTCTGCCCAGAAAATACCAAAATAGTCACATTCCAGTCTACCAATCAATACACACTGATTTCTCTGTGGCTTCTTTACCACTAGAGACATTTTAAGCCATTAAAGTATTCATTTGTGAAGCTCACTAAATTCTCCCTCCACACTCTTAGGGTCAGGATCTACCTTGCAAGGTCACTCTTTGATCCTGTGTTTTCACAGCAATGAGACACATCAGAAGGCAAGCTTTGTCGGGTCAGAATGGGCTGGCTTCCCACTTGCCTTTGCTTCTTTGGAGTGTGGTGATGGAGAATTTTTGATGCTCCATTTTTTTTAGGAGATGAGAATAGGGTCTGGGTGTATAGAAGGCTCACCCAGTGTCTGGGCTCGCCCAGATGGAGGCAAAGCCCAAACCAAACTCACTGTCATTGACTTGATTGCAACTCTTTAAAGTTGATTCTACCTTTAGGACAGGGTAGAGCCGCCCCTGTGAGTTTTCTAGATTGCAGTTCTTCACAGTAGATCGCCTCGTCTCTCTCCAGCAGAATAGCCTGTGGTTTCACACGGCTGACTGGCTGACTTTGCAGTCAGGCAGCCCCAGGCGTACCCTGGGAAGACCTTGGAGGCATGGAAGAGCTAGGAAGGAGTGAGCTCTTGGAAAGATACTGAACTTCATGACTACAGACTTCAATTTGCGGGGTGGGGGAGTGGGAGGCAGGGTTCCTGCAAGGAGATCAGAGAGAAAGAGGAGCAGAGGGGGCAGGAGACACAGAACGGCTTCCTCCCCTGAGGACTTGAGGAAGTTCGGGGTTCCAGGGCAGGACACTGAATGCAGACAGCTGGACAACACAGTGTTTGCTGGCTAAGGTGCAGGGTTCATTTGTAAACAAAACAAAACAGGAAGGAACTATGGGCTTTCTCCCCCACTCCTGGCTCCCCTCCTGATGGCTTAGGGCTTTTTCTTTCCGGGAATTTGATTTTAGAACCAGGATGCTCTCTGTCCCTTATCCCGAGGACCAAGGACTCATAGTAACATCAATGGTAGCTTCCGGGCGAAGGGCTTGCTATGTGTTAGGCGCTGAGCCAAGAGCTCTAAAAGCTGTTTCCTATTTAATTCTCACAGTCACTCTGCACAAGAGGATGGCCCCTGCTTGAGGAAACCTAGAGCTAAGATTCCTTCAGGACATCCGGGAGGAGAGAGTTTCTAAGTCTCCTCCCCAGAGTGAGATGTCCCCCCACCACTTCTCTATGGAGAGTTCCAGAAGCCACCGGCTAACCCCAATCTGGAGTCTGGGGTCTCTACGAGTGTTAGGCTACGCTCAAGAGCATAATAACAATATTTACATCCGTGTAGCTAGCCGGTGTTAGACAAGGGGAACCCAGGCAAATGGGAACCCCTGTAGAAGCACCCCCCCCCTCCTGGGGCCAACTGTGCTTTGGGGCCAATAGGGAAGAAATTGAACCCAGGGATACAGATAGTGGCTTATAATCCCCTTTGCGCTGTTTCCATTTGGGTTTGCTAGGATGTTGCCATTTACCAAGTGGGAGCAAGGTGCCTGGCATCCCTGGAATGGGCACGGGAGCCAGGGAGGCTGTGTCTGTGGAGAGTGAGGCCCAGCATGACTCAGCCGCTTTGTCCAGACGCCACGAGCCACCATTGGCCACAACAGGGCTCCGACCCCCCAGCCAAGGGCTGCTTTCAAGAAGCCCAACCTGGAGGAGAGACAGACCGGATGGCTGCTTTCAAAGACCAGGAGGAAAACACAGCCCTTGAAAAAATGCTTCTTTCAAAGTCACAGGCTTCATGGATCTTGTGAAAACGAAGCAGCATTCACGTGGCAACTTTAACGCGACACCTGGGCTTCTCATTTTGATCTGAGCCTCAGAAGAGGACGCTGCACACGTGAGCTGGCAGCTCTTAGATGCCAGGCAGGCTTCGCTCCCTCGAAGGAAGAAAGATTCCTATTTTGCAAGGAGACCTCGTGGGTTTTTTTATTTTTTTATTTTTTGGTAATATGGAAGCCCAGGCCCCAAACCAGCAGGGTTCTAACAAAAGAGAAATAATGAGCCAGTTTCCATAGAAATGGCTCTGGGCACCTGCTGATGTCTGATACTCTGCAGCAGCGGGCAAGTGGGATGGTACAGGCAGTGGCCTGCTGCCTCCTGGCAGGAAATTGTCTATTGGTTAATTAATTCCTTTCAACAGCAACAGCACCGCTTTCATCCTCAGTCGCACTGGATCTGAAACCAGAGGCAACCCCTGGAGTTCAGGGACGCTTCCTTGCCACCCTTCCAAATGGCCTCTTAGACTGACAGGATGCCATACAGGACTTTCTTTGGAGAACAGTGAGACACGGAGCTCCGCCCCCCCCCCCACCCCCCCCTCCACCTAAGAACCTGGTCTCTTCTATGCTGGTTTGCTTCTCTGGGTGCGGTCTGGCCATCTCCTCTGGGGAAGCAACTGACAGAAGGCGCAGAGTCAGGGCTTGTGCAGGAGGAGACGTGGAGCGGTTCCGAATTTGGTCTCTCTGACACTCCCAGCTGTGGGAAAAAATCCTTCCTCCTTTCTGAACCTCAGGGCCTCCGCTGTAAAGTGGGCGCACGGCTCCGGGATCGCGCAAGGGTTGTGTTTGTGACAGCGCATCGTAAGTTGCCCCGCGCTATACAAGAGTCCTGGTGGCGCTGAGTAGGTAAGGGTTGGGCTGCTACCTCGGGATCAGCGGTTCAGACCCACTGCCTGCTCCTGAGGAGAAAGAGGAGGCTGTCTGCTTCTGTCAAGATGTACTGCCTCAAAGCCCCTTTGTGGGGTTGCGTGGCTTGGAGCCAACTAAAGAGGAGGACTCTGAGGAAGAATGAATCTGGCTCAAAGGGGCTTCGGAACAGGCACAGATGCCAAAGAGCTGCCATCCCCTGTTATGGGGCAAATGGAAAATGCTGCGAGCTGGAAACCCTCGCGGACGTGCGTGTTCTCTGTCACAGCAAGGAAAAGGCTCAGGGACAGACGCAGAGAGAGAGAGAAGCAGGGCCGGGAGCTCCACCAGATGCAGCTCCCTCGCCGAAGCACTTCACCACAAGCGAAACTGGAGCCGAAGGGGAGAGAGAAGCGACGGCAGTCGCGAGTGCTGGGACATCTTTTTAGCTGCGACGGTGGCAATTTCTCATCTGTGCTGACAACCTCTAGAAACTCGGCGGTTATTTGAAAAGCAGCTGTCATCTGAGATGAGGCCGCACAGGTTCAGCGTGCATGACATGACCTAGAAGCAGTGTCTAAGCTTCCCTCGGTACGTTTCTAAGGAAACCAGCTGTTGACCGGATAGGAGCTCCAGGAATTCCCGGAAGGCACAGAAATCCCTCACTGTCATCAGCAGCGAAAAGCTCGCCTCCCCCTGAAGTGTTTGGGAAGGTTTTCTGTGGCCACAGAATGAACCTACCAAGCCCGCACCCAAGCCTTCTGTTTTGCCCACCACCTTCCTCTTGGACACATCTAACAGGAAAGCCCAGACAGTGCCAGTGCTTACACCACAGGTGTGCCCCTCTACACCAGCCCTGCTGCTGCGGGCCGCAGCTCCAGCCAGACCAGCCACTGCGGGGTTGTGCCAACTCAGCTCCGGTCCTCGTGGCCGACATTTTGCCGATGCTGTTGACTGCAGAGGAGGGATGGTCGCGAGTGGGGAACAAAAGAACATCTGCAACACGTTCCCCAATCTCACCAAATCCTGCGCTGCTCCCACATTCTTGGGACAAAAGATAAGACAGAGAGGGGGACGCCTTCCTCCTGGTCACCATGTTCCTGGCTGATGTAGAAAGGAATAGACCCTCAAGGACCCAGAGGCCACCTGGCTTGTCTCTGGCAGCAGACAAGCCATCAATAACATCTCCTAGTTCCAAAGTTATGAAGGTGCTTTGCTGGGATGTATCAACAACATCAGTCTGACGCTGAGAGCTCTGGCAGTCTCCCTCAGTCCTGTCTCTCCGCCCCCCCCCCCCCCCATCGTCCTGTCTAGGATGACTCATCAAAGACATACTCCTAATTTGACACTGGGGCCCCTGAAGATGCAACATTTACATGCTGTTAGTTTTGTGCTGTAAATATCCGTTGGAACATTTTTTTTACCACCCCCCACCCCAAATTCACTTTTCAAATAATTGTAATTATAATTATTCTATTCTTTCACTAATTAAAAAAAAAACAAAAAACGATCTCCTCATATCGGTTCCCAACCCTAGCCAGACAACCAAACGACCCTCCAGGGGGGTCTTTCATGTGCCTAGCTCCCCTGTGGAGAGCAGTGTTTGTGTGGGTGTGTCCTCACGCTGGGAAACGAATTTTCACATGCCCATAGAAGCATGCACTGGGCTTTGAGGAGACACTGCCTTTCCGAGATGACTCCTCATTCTCCCCACTGCCAGATCTGCTGAGGGGGGCGTCATTTCAATCTCCCCACAACTTAACTGTCAAATGTTACATCACATCTTTAAGATGATTACATCTCTGTTATACAGCTCAGAACCATTTTTAAAATTCATTTCATCGGTTTTGTTTTTAAAATCACTTTTCTGAAGTGTATACAATAAATTGCCATGACACTTTCTCTTTGATTACAAGGGAAGAGTAGAGGAGAAAAACATTAAAAAAATCACGTCACTTGGCTTGTTACTAGGTAAGGCCATAGACACAACTCCTGCCTAAGCTGTTTCAGAAATACTCTCCGGTGGGGCTTGTAGGTTGCTATCAAATCAATGACAAATCTCCCTGGGATGGTGCTTGGGGGTGGGGGGGGGCGTTGATCACCAGGCTTACCTTCCGGGGTGCCTGAGGGAAGGTGGAGGATGTCCCTTCCATCCAACTTTTGGCTAGTCCTTGAGCACTTACCTGTATGTGACACTCGGGAACTCCAGGGAGGAGGACCGAGGAATACAAGAGAGGAGCTTTCTCAGAAGATGAACGTTTGTGTTTCTTCTCTAAAGGATGAAAGGAACTTATCTAAAATGTTGAGTGAGAATCTCACTTTATGGCTATTCTTATTTCTCTGGTCATGTTTATCAAAATACAGTGATGCTTGGTGGATTGCATGCTTTGCAAGTGGAGGAGTTTGACAGGAATGCAAACTCGGAGATGATCACAAGGAGTGCCGGTGGTGCTATGTGTTAAGCACTGGGCTGCGAACCAAAATGACAGCAGACAAAATTCATCAGTCACTGTGTGCTGTGGGAGAAAGAGGGGGCTGTCTGATCCTGTAAAGATTGACTCGGAAAACTCACGACCAAGGAGTCCATTCTGATTTATTTTGACCCTACCGAACAGAGTAGGGCTGTCCCTGTGTTTTTTTTCAAGACTCTAAATCTTTAGAAGTGGAAAGCCTCATCTCTCACCCATGGTTTCAAACTGCTGCCCTGTTTCCGTGAAGATTCATAATGTTGGAAAACCTCTCGAGCTTATAGAGCAAGTTCTGCCCTGTCAGGTTCTGCATGAGTCAGAGTTGACTTGTGACAGTGGGCGTTTTAGTGGGTAGCAGCCACAATAGACTCCCTTCTCCTTAAACAGTTGATTTCTGAGATGCTGCTTTTTTTCTTGATTTTTTTTCTTTTACCCCACTTGCAATACTATCGCAGTTACTCTTCTTGATTAAAAAAAAAAAATCTCCGTGATGCCCAGGACTGAGTGCACTTGCACTTTTCTGTTATAACCACCCCCACACAATCATATTTCGTCAATGATCATAAAGACCATCTCTTTCATGCTCATCTATATTTCCATGATCAACTTTGTCCAACCTCATTCTCCATCTCTCCTTGTGAATAGGCGTCTCCGACGTTAACACTCTCCTCCCTCAAACCAGTGACTCCCTTTGGCAGTCAGCAGCAGCCCCATTCTTCTGGTTGTTTGGGTTAAAAATCTAGAAGGTAATCTTAGTCCCTATACCCCTCCCTCTCCCGGGAACCTCTAATACTCTTTCTACCTTCTTCATCTTACCTTCAGTCTACCAGAGAATCTTAGAGCTCTTCGTTCAGAATTCAACCCTTTTTCTGCACTTTCACTGCTGCCCTACTGGCCTATTTGCCTTTATATCTTATTGGACCATTTCAATAGCACCCTAACTCTCTTCACTCATTTTACCCTTGCTCCATTTAGTTTATTCTTACAGAGTAACCAGCGAGTTATTTTCTAAAAAGAAATCCCATCCGTCTTCTGCCTATAGCCTTCCGATGGCTCCTCATCTCACTCAGTCACAGCTTATGTCTTTTAATAATCTTCAAGACAGGAAGAATATGGCTCATAAAAACACTCTTCTTATGGCATCTCCCATCTTCTTAGTCATTCGCTACAGCTGTAGCATCTCTCTGCTGTCTCTTGACTCTGGCAGGCATATACCGGTCCCAGAGCCTTTGCATCGGCTGGCCCTTTCTGACATCCCTCCGGATGCACCCACTCACTGGATTCAGGCCTCTGTGCACTCTGCTGGAGACCTTCCCTGGGCCTTGCTTTCTCAAGGAGTTCCCTTTCTGTCTGCACGTCCCTTCCTTCTTCATTATCTTACTTTCTTCCCTTTCTTGACCTGATCGGCTGAAATATTTTATCTGTTTTTTTTAAAATTATTATCAATTGCGAACATTCACCACTAAAACAGAAGCTCCATGAGAGCAGGGATTTTGTTTTGTTCATTTATTGCTGCATCGCTGGCGCCTGGCTCATGGTAGGCCTTTAATCACTATTGGCAGAATAAATGAAGGACGAGTAAAGGACCCAGAAAAATGTTTTTGTCCAAAGCATTCCTTTCTTTGTTTGGGTTGACTCTTTCTAGATGGGTTTTGTGAGGTCTGGCCCTGTAGACCTTTAAAAGGGAGCTTACAGAAAGTGAGTTTTAAACTAAGCTCATCATTAAACACTCTCAACACCAGTCTTTCCACAGCGTCAGGGGGCGGGGGGGGGGGGGCGGTTGTTGATGCTCACTTCTAAGCAGTATTTCTGAAGCTTACTTGTTCCATCTCATATTTTGCCCATCAATAGAGGAGGATAGAAAAATCTAGATGTGTAGGAGGATAAGTAGACGAGTGAAAAGCACCGTCCAGAATGCCCACTGTGCTGGCATTTTCCACTGTTTGGGGGAAACACCTCAAAGGCAAACCAGAAACGGATTTTTGCACGTGGAAAAACAATCGCTCCAGATCAGGCGATCTGATCAAGGTCACAGACACTGACTGGCAGTCAATTCCCGAGTCTCTGACAACCAGCTCTCCTTTTTTCACTCAAACATAGAAAGAATCCTTTCTCTTAATGAGTTTGTCCCAGGAAAACAATGAGTGTCCGACAGGATGGAATGCAGGCTTATAATCATGCTGCTTTTACGATGGCAATAAAGGAGCTTTATTGCATAGTTAGGGAGTCCCTGTTGGCGCAGTGGATTACACATAGGCCTGAGAGACAAAAGGTCAGTGGTTTGGCCGCAACAGTATGCTCCAGGGAAGAACAACAAGGTTTTCTGCTCCCATTGACATTGACAGCCTTGGAAAGCCTAGGTAGCTGTTCTCTGCTCTGCACTGGGGGTCTCTATGAGCTGAAATGGACTCAGCGCTCGTGGGTCTGGCTCTTACTTGGTTTTGATACTGCGTAACTCTTATGTGACCAGCTACCAAGCCAAAGGCCGGCAATTCAAACAGACCCATTAGCTCCCTGGGAGAAAGAGATGGTGATTGGCTTTGGCAACACTCACAGCCTAGGAGACCTGATGGGAGTCTCCTCTGTCCTATGGAGTCTTTGAGAGTAGAAAGGTACCCCATGGTACCTAGTAACGACACTCACAACAACAATGGCTGTGATGGATTAGCCAGACCACCCAGAGTCTGTCCCCTGTGCTCACATTGCATAGCAGTAGAGAGACTAGAGGGGCATCTTGTGGTCGTGACTCTGCTAGAGAGGAATGAGTGGGCTCAGGTCATCTTTGTAGAGTGCACAGGGTCAGTAGCAAGAAGGCACACACAGAAGAATCAGTAGCCAAATTTGTGCCCGATCAAGGTGTTATGGACTTTGGATGAGGTCTTTATTGTGCCACAAAGGCTGAGTATCAAAGAAGATGAATCAAAGGGGGAGTGGTGATTGGTGGTGTGGATAGAAACACATTCTGGAACTTCCAGAGATAGATGCTTTCATTACTGGTAAGTTTAAAAGAAGCATAATAATTTTTTCTTCTGCTGGTACCAAACAAATATCATCATCCTAGCAAATAAGTTTCCTAGAGGCACTGACCCCCCCACCAAATTTTCATTTATCTGTCTGACTGGCTTCAGAGCCACCTACCTCAGTTGCCCCTTACAGCCTCTTCTCTCAGTGTCAGTCTGTGGTAGTTACATAATTCCATGTCAATTTGATAAATAGAGTAATGGAGTAGAGTGTAGCCTGTCAATCAGGTTGCAACTTGATGGTGCCTCCTGGTGGGCTTCTCATGAGGATTCTGAGACCTTCTTTTCTTTCTCCCTGGAAGTGTGCTACACTCTGCTTCACCTCCTGATGAGAAGCCAAACTCAGAGAGCTGGAGAGCCAGAGCTGAGTCTGAGTCTGGGTTGACCAAAGAAACAAATTCACAAACACTCATAGGTATATAGGAAAGAACTCTATATAAAAGAGCAATTGTACATTAAGAAAACATCTCAATCCAGTCCATATCAAGTCCTTAAGTCTGACATTACCCCATATGTCAATACTAGTTCATAAATTTCTCTTCAGATTCATGAAGCTATGCAATGCCGCTGAATTCAGGAAGATCACAGGCCAGTGGGTAGAAAGTCAGGTGGATCCAGTGGTGCTGGAAGCAACTCAGTGCTGGCTTGGGTCTCTACCTGGCTCCTCCAGCTCCTGGACTCTGGTTCTATCAGCATAGTTCCACGTGGCTTGTCTGCAGGAATGTCTTGCAGAGTGAATCAAAGCAGAGAGAGTGTGTATTTGGACTCCAGTGTGCTATTTATCTCCTCCACGCCTCATAATGAGGTTTCAAGCTGTGATCTGATTGACAGGCTAGACTTCACCCTTTCACAAGGTGACAGATTATGAAACTGCCACTGGCATTGGATCCTCAAGACTTCCCATCCACCTGCCTGCGATCTTCCTGCATTTGGCATCATTGTGAGTGACTACATGGGTCTGAAGAAGAATTTGTGGACTAGTATTGCTCATATGGGCTAATATCTTTCTTGGGACTTGATCTGAATTGGGCTGGGATATTTTCTCAATATATAATTACTCTTTGATATAAAGCTGTATCTTACGGACATATATGTGTCCTTGAATTTGTTTCTCTCATCAAGTCAGCCTAACACACTGTCTCACACCCTTTCTGTGTTTGCCATCATCTGAGCATAGATAGATCAGACTCTGTTCTCTCGTGCTGAGGAATTTGTCCATGAAAATCAATGCAAAATTGTGTAGAAGAGAGAGATGGGAATTTATTTTTCTCTCACTACATGGGCATTTATTAGTCCGTCCTGCCCACAATTATTTTTTTTAACTATAGACAATATTTTTATTGTTAATTGCTACCAATTTGAATCATGGTGAGCTTATGACAAAGAAAATATTCCCTGGTCCTGTGCCAATCTTCATGACCACTGTATGTTTGCATTCACTCTTGCAGCAATTTCACAATGCCTTCCAACCTGGGGAGGAGCCTGGTGGCGTAGTGGTTACACATTGCGGGGTGATATGCAGTGTCAGCAGTTTGAAACCACCAGGCACTAGGTGGGAGAGAGGGCTTTCTCCTCCTGTGAAGAGTTACGGCCTTGGAAAACTCACAGGGGGGTGTTCTACGCTGTCCTTTAGGGGCATGGTGGGTCGGCATCAACTTGTTGGCAGCGTGTTTGGTTTGGGTCCAACTTAGCAGGTGCATATTCCAGCATTGTATCAGGCAGTGTTCTGTTGTGATCCATAATATTTTCATTGGCTAATGTCTGGAAGTAGATCCTCAGGCCTTTTTCGTCACAGTCTGAAAAGTTCATTGAGCTTGCCCCCTCCCCCCCCACGAATGACCTTGCTGTTGTGAGATGTATAACTGTTGTCATCTTTGAGGCCATTGTTGCAGCCCCTGTGTCAATCCAGCTCCTCAAGGGTTTCCTGTTTTTTGATAATGCTCTAAATTTACAAAGCATGATGCTCTTCTCTAGGGAGAGGGCTCTTCTGATAACATGTCCAAAGTATGGGAGACAAAGTTTCACCATTCCGGCTAAACTTTTTCCAAGATAGATTAGTTCTTTCTACTGTCAATGCATTCAATAACTTTCTGCAAGTTTCCTCATTCAAGAGCATTAATTCATGGATTGCTCTAAGAGCTGTAAGAGCCCCCAATAAAATGATCTTTTAATAATTTTTAAAAAGCATCAGTGTTTCAGTCTTCCTTACTCACTGTTTGTCTTTCATAAGCAGATGAGGCAATTGAAAATACCATGGTCTGGGTTGGGTGCAAACTGACAGCTTCCCTTTTTAACAATTTGAAGAGGTCTTTTGCAGCTGATTTTTACCAATTCAATGAATCATTTGATTTCTTGACTGCTGCTTCCATGGGTGTGGAGTGTGGTTCCAAATAAAATGAAATCCTTGACCACTTACGGATGGTTTTCATCATGATGTTTCTTATTGGCCCCCTTGTGAGGATTTTGGCACTGTTTATGTTGTGGTGTCATATAAGGGCTTTGATTCTCATCAATAAACATGTCAAATCCTCTTCACGTTACGCAAATAAGGTGCCATCTGCATATCACACGTTGTTAATGGATCTCCTTCTGATCCTGATGCACCTCGCCTCTAAGATTACTTATTCACCATACAGATTGAAGAAGTATAGAAAAGCTATAACCCTGACTCATCACTCTCCTGACTTTAAACTATGCAGTATTTCTTTTTTCTTTTCAAATGACTGCCTCTTGGTCTAGACACAAGTTCAACTGTCATAAAATGAAGTGTTTGGAGATTATCACATGCTGCAATGTTATCTATAACTTGTCAGAGTCCACAGAGTCATTTGTCTTTGTACAGTTGATAAAACAAAGATAAGCATCCTTCTGGTATTTCCTGCTCTCAGCAAAGATCCATCGGACATCAGAAATGATAACCTTTTTTCCATGTCCTCTTCAGAATCCAGCTTAAATTTCTTGAAGATCCCTACGGATATGCTGCTACAACCATTTTTGAATTATCTTCGGCAAAATTTTGCTTGCACGTGACAAGTAGAAATCGATATGAGGGTAGGTGCTTGATTTTGGTTTTTCTGATAATAGTGATACTGTTTAATAATTTCTGCATTCTATTTTATCACCTTCCTTTAGAACAACCACAAGTATGAATCTCTTCTAGCCAATTGGCCAAGTATCTGTCTTGGTACAGAGAAGTGAGTACTTCCAGTGTGCCATCAGTTTGGTTTTTTTAAACATTCCGATGGATAGTCTGTCACTTCCTAGAGGCATGTTTTTCATTAATGCCTTCAATGCAATTTGGATGTCTCCTTTCAGGGCCATTGGTTCTTGATCATGCGCTATGTCCTGAAATGATGACGTATTTACTAATTCTTTTTGATATAATAGCTCTGTGCATTCCTTCCAATTTTTATGCTTCCTGTGCTAGAAATTTATCAACAGAATCCTTTACTACTGTAACCCAAGCCTTCAGTTCCTTCAGCTTGAGGAAATCTGCTGATGTTCTTGCCTTTCTGCTTATCAGCTCCTGATCTTTACACATTTCATTATAATATTTTAATTGGGCTTCCTGAGAAACCCTTAAAATTTTTTGTTCCATTTTATGTACTTATTTCCATTTACTTTAGATCCTCTACATCCAAGAACAAGTTTCCTTCTCTTCTAACATTCATTTTTGTCTTTTCTTCTTTCTTGTCTTTTTAACTGACCTTTTGCTTCTTCATGTAGGATGTTTTTGATGTGGCGCCACAATTTATCTGGTCTTCAGTAATTAGTGTTCAATGTGTCAAATCTATCCATGGAGATGGCCTTTAAATGTAGGCAGGAGATGTTTAAGGTTATAATTTGGCTTTCGGGAACTTAACATGTTTCTTCAACTTTAACTTGTGCTTGCATATAAGCAAGTTATGGTCTGTTCATAGATAATACCTCGCTTTGTTTTGACTAATGAAAATGAGTTTCTTGTTCACTTCATCTAACACTTCTTCGATTTGATCCCCGTGTATGCCATTTGGTAATGTCTACACAAATAGGCATCACTCACAGATGACCCTGGTAGTATTGACTACCAGTGACATCGATTCCAGCCCCACAGCAATAGCACGACAAATTGTAGGACTGGTGGTGGCTATGGACAAGGGCTTCTATATAGGGCAAATGCCAGGTACTCTTTCTAAAGCTTCTAGAATATTCTTTGGCTCATAATTAATCATTTTCAGAAACCCTGTGTTTAGCCAACATGTTCCTTAAGAGTGGAGTTGCTGAGATTTTGTCTACAGACTACAGCTGGAAAAAAACAACAATACAACAATAGCCACCAAACTGAATTGCATCTAAGCCATGCGCCTTGCTGGAGTGGTTGCTGATAAGGAAAATCCATCTGACTTTATTTTACCAAGGTTTAATTAAAACTTAAGACAACACAGAATTATTTTGCTTGGCCCTTAAAATCCTAAGGTGAGTAATCCTACCTGTTGGTAAAATGCCTCATATTCCTGGAACTTCTACACTTATCCAAAGGGCAGAACAGAATATTTAATAAGCTCTTTGAAAATCCCTAAAGCCATAGCTTGGTGATAAGAGATCATTTATCTGAGATGATGGCTCAGTTCGAGCGTGTTGGTGACTCAGAGGTAGAACCCTCAGCTGCCTATGTGGGAGGGTTGTCTCCTCTTCCCAATCTGTCTGCTGAACACATCCTCAGGGAAACTAGATGATATGAAGAAGAATGCAGCCTCAGGATTGGAGCAAGGCTTACTAACAACCTGCAGCATGCAGATGAGGCAAGCTTGCTTACTGAAAATGAGCAGGGCTTGAAACATTTGCTGATGAAGTCCATGGACTACACAGCCTTCAGTGCGAACAACTAAATGCAAAGAAAATGCCCACAATTTGGACCAGTAGGTAACATCGTGATCAATAGCGGTGGAAGCGATTAAAGGTCTCTTTTGATTGGAACCACAATCCGTGCTGATGGAAGCAGCAGTCAAGAGGCCAAAGGATGCATTGCATTAGGAACATCTGCTGCACAAGGCCTCTTTAAAGGGTTGCAAAGCATAGATGTTACTTTGAGGAGTTCAGATTCCCCTGACCCAAATGATAGTATTTACAGAGGACTTAAAAAGGGAGACCAAAGAAGAATGGGTGCATTTGAAGTATGGTGCTGGAGAAGAATGTTGAAAGTACTTTGATCTGCCAAAAGGAAAAAACAAATCTGTCTCAGAATAAGTTCAACCATTATTCTCCTGCGAGGCAAGGATGTCAAGATTTCATCACACATACTCTGGAATGTTGCAGGGAGGCCGGCCTCTGGAAAAGGATATCCTATGTGTTAAAGAAGAGAGGCAGTGAAAAAGAGGAAGAGGGACTGACATAGTGGCTGCAACAATGGCTGGAACATGAGAACAATTTGAGGGGTGGTGCAGGATCAGGCAGTTTTTCATTCTGCTGTAAAGAGGGTCACAAACAGGCAGAACCAACCCCACAGCACTGAACAATGACAGCAACAACAACGGTGTGTGACACCCAGCCTCAATTTCCGGACAGTGCCCTTCAGACTTAGCCATTCAGTGTCTTGTCAGTGGTAGCTTGCATACCACTATGAGGCAGAGTGGATTTCAGTGACACTTCCAGACGAAACACAGTCAGAAGAAAGCCCTCCTAATCTATATCCAAATACCAGCTAGTGAAAAAGCTGATGGATCACAAGCCATCACTGGCTGGCCCGGCACTGAGCAGCATTTCCATCTGCGGGACATAGGTCCCAAGTAGGTGACACATTGAACAGCAGCTAATGACAACATAGTTGTGCTGTCACTAAATTGGCATTTCTGTTTTTTACAGTCCAAGGTGACCACATGTGTATGACAGAGTGAAATAAAGGGTGTGGTGTTTAGTAGTTAGGCGCTTTCCAAAGCAGGTCAGCAGGTCTTTCTTTCAAGGTGTCTTTAGGTGGATTTGAAGTGCCAACCTTTTGCTTGGTAGTTGAGGACCTCATCATGTGTGCCAACACTATTTATTCTGAAGGTGCATACTAAGAGAAAAGATTTGAAGCTTCCAGTAAGTGCTTCAGAGTCAAGACAAGACCTTGGGGGTTCTCATTACAAAAGGGGTTGCTTGCAAAGGACACCTCAAGCTTTCAGACCTCTATATAACAGAGTATTCTTCAGTATCTAGATGGTCATCTAGAATCATCTTGTGATCCTGTTAACAGTTTACTTTCTTTGCAAATCTCCGGGTAATTGATCAATGGAGGGTTTAGCTACTTCATGCTCCATGCCGGGCTGCATATTAGGAATCAACCCGGGAGCTGAGGGTAATTTCTTTTCTCAAGGAGCCCTGAAGCCACAATGGTTAAAAGGGATAAGAAAAAGGTTGGTGGTTCGGACCCTGCCAGTGGCTTTGAGGGGCAATGACTTGGCAGGAAACCTGGGGAGCAGTCCTGCTCTGTCACAGGGGTGCTATGAGCTGAAGTCGGCCTGACAGCACCTGACAACGCATGAAAGGTGGAGAAGAACCTTTCCATCGGCAACTTCAGTAGACTGTCATGTGTGCCTACAGAGAAGAATGACCAGGGTATCAATCTATGAGTGTCACCTGGTCCAACTCGTTGTTTTTATTAGAACAATGACGACAAAAATATATATAGGAGTTGAGATTGTAGTATAAATGTAGAAGACAGTGATCCGCTAGTGTCAAGAAGACTGTGTGCCATCTAATGAACACCAAGCCTGGAGCCTCTGCTGTACTCAGACAAACAAGAAACAGTTTTAAGTGACACAGAAAAGCAGATGAGTTTGATTTCAATATACCAGTGGTTCTCAACCTGTGGGTCGTGACCCCTTTGGGGGTCGAATGACCCTTTCACAGGGATTACCTGATTCATAATAGTAGCAAAATGACTACTTTTATGAAGTAGCAATGAAAATAATTTCATGGTTGGGGGTGTGGTGGTCACCACAACATGAGGAACTGTATGAAAGGATCGCAACATTAGGAAGGTTGAGAACTACTGCATTATACGATCAAGGTTAGCAGCAAAGCAGAAGACAAAGATAACAGGTTTCTGCAGCTTGGTCATTAGGTGACATTTGATTCTTAGCCACATAATCAAGAAAAACTATAATGCTTGAACTACAATTTGAGCCCGTGACAGAAATAACCGGTTCTGACTGACGTAAAAGGTCTAACTAATATCCTTTATCATTGTTTACGCAAAGGCAGCTGGGTCTGGGTTTCCCTGGAGACTGTTGGCTCTGATTTATAAAAGGGAATTTGAATGGAAAACATTTTAATCCTACTAAATTGGGGAACCACGATTAGCAGAAACTGGTGGCTTGGATTCCAAATGGCATCAGCTCCAAATAACCAAACCAAACTCACTTCTGACGCAGTGTGACCCAGACTGCCTCGGGGAGATTTCAAGGCTGCAAATTGCTATAGAAAGCTTTTGTAGAAAGGGGACAGAAAACCTCATCTTTCTTGGGAAGAGGGGCTGGTAAATTTGAACCGCTGGCCTCGCAGTCAGCAACCTAACTCAAAACCCATTACTCCACCAGCACTCCATCAGTTCCTAAGAAGCCATAGAAATGTTACCCTTGAGAACGTATTTGCCACATTGCTGGACTGACCATAGATCTGAATGGAACTGTCTGACAAATGGAAGGGCCTAGTGGCAAGGGAGACAAAAATCGAGGCAAGCACAGGTCAGCAAGAGAAAGACTATCAACGGCTCACAACGACCTTTGGCAAGAAATCCCTTGAAGTGCAGGTCTAGAGAGCTGCCTCTGCCTCCACAGGCCCTCATTCTGCCGGGTGATGAGCTGGCAAATATTGCCCACCCACAGTTGTTAGTGGTCAGGCCATAAGGGAACACGTCGTGGTCCACGAAGGAGTGTAAGAATAAAGAAACGCAAACATCCAGCACCTGCATGCCAGTATTTTCTCAAAAAGATCACTGTTGTTGGGTGATCTATTATATTTTAGTAATGGGTAAGAGGTAATTTTTAAAAATTCAAAAAATTATAAATCTCAAGGAATGTCATGATGTCAAACATGTGGTTGGCATTTCTGCCTACCACTCTCTCCTTACTCCTAAAAAAATGAGTCCAAAGCTGAAGGCCTGTGCTTCTTTAATTACAGGCAAATCTTCCTTTTCTTATAATTTCTCTGACTTGATTGGAAGAGAGGAGACAGGATATTTCCTAAAGTCAAGATTGGGAATGCACTCTTTTGCTTTGTTCTTTCAGGCTTTTCCCTGCTGAAACTTCCATGTGTCTTGGTGAAGCCTAGATTTAGAAGAAGATTTAATGTCAAATGGCTGACTTCAGGAGATTTAGGGTAACAGCTCAACAGCTCAGTGCGATTTATCATAACCAACAGCAGATTTGAAGGCTCACGAAATTCCATGATTATGTTCAATAAAATGGACAGGGCTGAGCCCCAGTGGCATAAGTGGTTGAGTGCGGGACTGCAGCCCGTGGGCTTAGCAGTTCAAATCAAGCGGTGGCTCTTAGGAGTAGTGCTGGGTAGCTCCCATGATCACCAGAGGGCAGTGATGCCCACCCCAAATAAAATGGACACTTTTCTTTCTCCACTTCCCCATCCTCTGTTCTTCTCCGAGCCTCCTACAGCTTAAGAAAGAGTCAAAGCAGACAGCTGGACACTTTGTGGAGCCTCTTCCTTGCTAGTCCTCCTTTTCCCCACCGCTCCAAGTCTATTCAAGCCATACCACTCAGGGTCTGAGCAGCAGGCTCCAGGATGGCATGTCTTCTGGTCTTCACAGGAGACGTTCTAAGCATCTCCTGTCTCCTGTACAGTTTAATTGCTTTCAGTTGGAAGCAAGTAAAAAGAGAGGGTTAAAAAGCCTCTCCAGGACCCAAATCCCCTCATCGGTAATGGACTTCCCCTTACAGAGGGGTCATAAGGAGATGGACCAGGTAGGGTGCAGTGTAGCAATGATGAAGCATACAACTTTCCTTTAGTTCTTCAATGCTTCCTCCTCCCCCACTTTCATGATCCCAATTCTGCCTTACAAATCTGGCTAGACCAGAGGATGTACACTGGTACAGATAGGAACTGAAAACATGGGGAATTCAGGACAGATGATCCCTTCAGGAGCAGTGATGAGAGTGGAGATACCAGGAGGATGGAGGGAAGGTGGGGTAGAAAGTGGGAACCGATTACAAGGATCTACATATAACCTCTTCCCTGGGGTATGGACAACGGGGAGGTGGGTGAAGGGAGACATTGGACAATGTAAGATATGAAAAAGTAATAATAATTTATAAATTATCAAGGATTCATGAGGGAGGAGAGAGTGGGGAGGGAGGGGAAAAATGTGGGGCCAATTCCCAGAGCTTAAATAGAAAGCAAATGTTTTGAGAATGATGAGGGCAACTGATGTACAAATGTGCTTGACATACAATGGACATATGTATGGGTTGTGATAAGTGTTGTATGAGCTCCCTGTAAAATGATTTTTTAAAAAAGGCCTCTCCAGGGCCATAGTCACACAATCTAGTTTCAATGGGATCATCTGCCACGTGATAGCTGTCGAATTATTTCATTGTGCCCCCCTCAATTTTGTCAACTCTAAGATAGGAGTATTGATGCCTCTATGTCTGAGGGTTGTTGTGAGGATCAAATAAGATGATTCATGCTCAGTGCTGAGGACAGTGCCCCAGGCATGCAGCACAACAAGTACCGTCTCTTCTTTGGGAGGATAGACATGATAAAAGCAGAAGCATTGCCAAAGAGCAAGAAAGTACCTATTGTCAAAACTACGTGGGGCCAGCGTTGATCTTCAATGGCTTCCATTTGGGGGAGGTTCTTAGAGGACCCCAGAGTTTGCGTCTTGGAGGCGGCTTACCCCCAAACCAAACCATCTATGGACCTCTTTTTGTAGTAGTTGGCAAGTGTTTTCACTTCCAGGTCTTCTGCAGAACACAAATCAGACGCTGGTCTAGCATGCACTCCCCTCGTTAATTAAAACCAGCCAGTAAGCATGCATTGCCGCTGTCAGCTGCTATAGAGTCATAAGCAAGAACCAAACCACTGCCATCAAGTCGGCAGTGATTGCAAGTAAGAACAGAATAAAACACCCTGGTTCCTCCCTCTCCCCACAATCCTTGCGATGCTTGAGCCCATTCTTGCCAGCCCTGTGCCCATCCTTTTCGTGAATGACCTTCTTCTCTTTCAAGTATCCTCTACTCCGCCACGCATGATGTCCTTCTCCAAGGTGAGTACGGACAGGATGTGCCATCCATGTCAGTGAAGATGATTAGTAACCATGACCACTGATCTCGACATTGATGAGAGAGTCCTGTTGGCATAGGGGATTCCCCAGGAGCTGGGCTTGCAGGTCAGTAGCTTGAATCCGCCAGCCACTCCTCTGGACAAAGATGAAGCTCCCATGAGGACATATGACCCTGGAAACTCACCGGAGCAACACTGCTGTGTCCTGCAGGGTTGCTGCGAGCATGCAAGGAGTCTTTGGCCAGGAGTTCGGTTTTGAGTTGTAATGGATGACGGCAAGGAAGTGGGTATTTTTCTAGTTTCAGGTTGGAAAACCGGGGCTCGAACAAATGAACAGACTTGCTAAACTGTTAGGTAACTCTCGGTAGGAGCCCCACACTCAAGGTTTGATTTATGAGGAAGCCAATCCGAACAGGATGCCAGTTGTTTAAAGTAACCCAGACTGAGATGTGAATGGTCAGTCCATAGCTCAGTCTGATCCAGAGAAGAGGAGGAGTTGGAAAATGGCAATGAATTGACCAGTACATGACAGAATGAAGGTGGAGGTGGGAAGAAGGCTTTGGGTGTCCCTGAATGGAGCATCTTCTTGATTTTTGTTGTCCGTTCTTGTCCTGGATGGACAGCTGGACCTGAGGAGTCTCAGGGTGTCTGTTGAGACAGAGAGAATCATACAAGTGTCTTCTGGTAAAGTGACCAGGTTTTAAGCAGGATACCATTGATGGGGGTAGGAGTAGGGGGGTATTCTTGTTGAAAAATGTGGTCTATATGAAGCAACAAAAATTTTCATAGAAGCAAAAGTTGTATTGTAATATATTTATTTTAATTTTAAAAGCCACGTGGCATCATTACACTGTTAAGTGAAATGTCTGGTCACTTTATGCCATCTGTGCATATCTCCAGTGACAGCAGTGTTCAGTTATTATCTTCAGTTCATAACATTTCACATTCTTTTCCATGCTTATTTCACATAAAATATTTTTTAAGTACAATACAGTGAAGTTTAGAAAAAACATGTTACTTGGTTACCTTCTCCCAGTTTCAGGAACTGAAACCCATTTACAGTTCCCCAGCATACGCCTTTAAATGAATTTATATGTGTGTACAGTCACCAATACAGAATCTAAAAATGTAAAAGCAGACACACATATAGGTGTGTGTGTGTTCATAGCGAAGAGTGAATCAACCATTCCATTTCTCAGCTTCTAAAAAAAGTTGTGAATGACTACACCACCCCTCTCTTCTCTGCCACACATTCAGAATCCAACTTTCTTAGAAGCTTGATTTCTCCTCCATAATTCTAGCATAAGCCCCAAGATGGTGGCAGAAATGAAGACGATGAGGGAACTGTAAGTAGCCCTAGCTCCCTCCAAGCAAGATCTGGATGACCCGCCAGGAAATGGACCTGGTGGCTTTTCACAGGCCGTCTCTTGCTGGCCTTCCACAGAAAGAACTCTTAAGATGGATTGCAAACATTTCCTCCTAAAATAATGCCTATTACTTTTCTCTGCTCCATTTGTTATTCTAACATAAGGGTTTTTTTTGTGTGTGTGTGTGTGCGAAACAAAGCCACTCTATCACTGAGAACCCATAAAGAAAGCTATTTGCCAGAGAGCATGGTGCTGTTAGCCAGTGTGTGTCAGCATGCTTCAAAACAGAGGCTCCTGGGGCTGCCATGAACAACTCAGCAAAGTCCCAGGAGGCGGCATACTCAGCACCCCCCACCCCTTCTTTTTCACCCCCGACCCACCCGCAGCCCTGGAACGGAGTAGCTGCAATCTTTGCCTGGACTCTACGGAGACTTCCCACCCATGGCAGCCCAGGCAGCACATACCAGCTAGCAGAATGAAAGGAGTCTTTATGCACAGGAGCCGGCTATTTCTTAAACAGAGTCCCACATAAAGCCTTTTTTGTTTCGCACTCTTTAGGGAAAACTGAGCTCCTTGTGAAAAGTCTTTGGAGAGGGAGGAGAGATGGAAGGCAGAGAAAAGGCTGGGGGAGGATGCAACAAGACCAGGCATAAAACCAGGGGTAGAAGAAATTTGTCAGAGAGGGAGAAGAGTGTCGGTCTAAGACATCTCTAAGGAGAGCGGGAGAGTTGGTGGTGGAGAGGGGTTGGGGATTAGAATGTGGGTGTCAGTGTTAAGAGGAACTATCTGGAATGTGAGGTCTTCTTCCTTCCTGAAGGGATTTTTATGCTCAGCAGGGAGCACAAGACACACACACACACACACACACACACACACACACATACACACGCACACGCACACACACACACACTGCTCTGGTTTCCAGAAATTTTCAGGGAAGTAGATTCCTCTGTATAAGTAGACTTAATTTCTTATCTCTTTCATCTCCTATTTCATAAAAATAACCCTGCCTTTTATATTTTACAAGATCCACTCGCAATTTCCTCCCCATCAGACTATTCTAGTTTGTCCACAGGAGAAGGCATCACTCCTGCTCGTTGAGAGGCAACCTGTGGCTGCAGTCGGCTCTGGTTTGGGCTGTGATCTAAAAGGTTGGGGTGCAGTTTCATCAGCCCCTGCTCGAGAAAGCAGAGGCAGCCTGGCTCTGCAAAGATAGGGTCACTGTGAACCATAATCTGTTTCATGACAATGGGATCACGCTTTTATTTTTTCCTTTTTTAAAAAAAAATTTTATTGGGGGTTCTTACAGCTACTACAACATTCAGTACATCATTTGTAACAAGCACATTTGCACACATGTTTCCACATACATTTCCCAATATTTTCCACTTGAGCCCTTGATACAAGCTCCTCTTTAAAAAAAGAAAAACAAAAACCTCCCTTTCCCCCTCCCCCCCTTTTTAAAAAATTAATCATTTTATTGGGGGGCCCCTACAATTCCCATCACAATCCCTAACAACATCAGTTGTATTCGGGCCACTTTTATACACCCATTGCCATCATCACTCTCAAAACATCCTCCCTCCCTCCAGCCCCCCATTATCAGCTCCCTATATTACCCTTCCTCCCCCCATTCCCTTGAGCCCTTAGTAATTTACAAATTAATCTTTCATCCTGTACACTGTCCAGTGTGTCCCAACACTCACTTCCCTGTTGTCCATGCCCCAGAGAGGAGGCTACGGGTAGATCCCTGAAGTTGGTTCTCCCTTTCTATTCCTCCATCCCTCCACCCTCCTAGTTTTACCACTCCTATTACTAGTCTTAATGGATCATCTATCCTAAGTTTCCCATGTTTCCAATTGCACTGTACATCTCCTGGTCTAGCTGGATTTATGTGGTAGAATTGGGGTCATGATAGTGGGTGGGAGGCAGCATGGGAACTAGAGGAAGGTTGCATATTTCATAGCTCCTACCCTGTATCTTAACTGACTCATCTCCTCCTTGTAACCCCTCTGTAAAAGGATGTCACCTCACCTATTGATGAGCTTTGGGTCCCTAATCTGTACTCCCCCTCATTAATAATAATATAATTTTAGCTCATTGATGCTTGAGACCGGATCCCTTCACCACCTCATGATCACACAGGCTGGTGTGCTTCTTCCGTGTGGGCTTTATTGCTTCTGAGCTGAATGGCCGCTTGTTTACTCAAGCCTTTTAGTCCCCAGACGCTATATCTTTTGGTAGCCGGGTACCATCAGCTTTCTTCACCACATTTGCTTATGCACACATTTGTCCTCAGGGATCATATCAGGAAAGTGAGCATGCAAAGTTGTGCTTTTGAGTTCTTGAAGCCTGATATCTCATCCCTTTGACACCTCAAGATTCCACATGCTAGTGTGCTTCTTCCATGTGGGCTTTGTTGCTTCTGAGCTAGATGGCTGCTTGTTTACTTTCAAGCCTTTAAGTCCCCAGATGCTCCATCTTTTGATAGCCGGGCACCATTAGCTTCTTCACTACCTTTGCTTATGCACACATTTGGAGAGTGAGCATGATAGTGGGACAAGAGGGAAGCAAATGGAAATAGAGGAAGGAACTGGGGGATAATGAACATTTATAGAGGTTCAAATACAGGTATGTACATAGGGGCATATATTTATAAGTGAGGATGGGGAAAGAGATTAATGTGTATACTTATAGAGTTAGTAGTAGGACAACAGATGGGCATTGGACCTCCACTCAAGTATCTTCTCAGTTCAAGAACACTTTGTTCTATTAAATTGGCATTCCAAGATGCTCACCTTTCCGATGGGATCACTCTTTTAAGGTGCCTCTGTGATGCATAGAGGTTATAAAATTACTGAAAGCAAGGTCTGAGGTTCCAAACCATCAGCTTCAAGGGACACAGATGAGGTTTTCCACTCCGGCAAAGAGTTAGAATCTCAGAAACACACAGGGCAGTTCGACCCAGTCCTGTCGGGTTGCTCGATGGAGACTTTGGGTGATGCAATCTTTAATAAGGTCATTTATCATGATATAACTGAATCCAGGTGCTACTGCATTAGATAATGCTAAAAAATAAAGCACCGAGGAGAAAAAAGCAATCGTGGTCCAGAGGCTTGGGTGTGTTAAGAAATGCTAAGGAAATGCTGCTGCTTATTTACTTCTGGTCTGTGATCATACCACTGAAACAGAATCTCTACAGTAGATAGACATCAGTTCAAGCTAGCGCTTATGATTTTAATAATCTTTCCCATCGTTAGAAAAAAAATCTTTTCCGTTTCAGTTTATGAGATCTCAAGTTTATTAAGAACAAGACCTCATTGCCTAGAGACTCACCCTCTCGACACCTCTGGTGATGGTATCTATTCCTGCCGCTTTGTTTTCCTGGTTGCAGATGTGCAAGCATTATGAAGGAAGCAGGAAGTTAATATCCGGTACACAGCCCACGCCCAGGCGCTTAATTACCTGTCTATGTCCCAAGGAAGAAGAGTCCCTGCAGGTATCAAATACTGCATTCCATGGTCATGGCTTTTCTTCCAGCAATATAATGTTGCATCTTTCAAACATGCCTGAAACAATGCGGTAGGAATTGTGGAAATACAAATGTATGATTTTCCCCCATAATTGCGATATGCAGATGACACAGCCTTGTGTAGTGAAAGTGAGGAGGACTTGAAGTTCTTGCTGATGAAGATGAAAGACTACCGCTTTCAGTGGGGGTGACAGTTCAATGCCAAAACCCAAATCCCTACGACTGGATGATGATCCACAGAGAGAAGACTGATGTTTTGAAGGATTTCATCTTGCTTAGATCCAGTCAATACTCATTGATGTAGTAGTTACGGAGTCAAATAATGTGCTGCCCAGGGCAAATCTGGGCACACAGTGCCATGAGGCAGTCCTGATGTATGTATAGTGACCCAATTAGCCAAAGTGGAACTGCGCCGGGAGTTTCTGAGTCTCTTTCCGTGAGTAGCAGACCTCACCTTTCTCTCAAGTCGCTGTAAGGACCTTTTGACCTGCCGACATGGTGGGGAGCAGTCCTAACCACAGTGCCACTATGGCCCCTCTGTAAAGTGTGGAAGAGCAAAGATGTCCCATTACAGACTAAGGTGCAACCGGCCCAAGCCAGAGTCATTTCAGTCACCTCAGATGCATGTGAAACAAACAAGGAAGCTTATGCAATCAGGAGAAATCAGTCTCTGGGGAAGGGCTTCTTACTGGCTAATGGGGACTTCTCACCACCATCGAGTTGATTCTGACTTGTAGGCACCCTTGGGTCACTGAAAAAGAAGGCGCTCAATGGAATGAATAGATCTTTGCTACCATGGCTACAACCCTGGACTCAAATAGAACAACAATTTTGAGAAAAGCACAAGGCCACGCAGGATTTCCATCTGTTGGACATAGGGTGCTTATGTGTCAGAATGGATGGGTGATCCCTAATGGCAACACAATATTCCATGCATACATTCACTCCAGGGTATTGGAGTCCTGTCCTTAAAGAAGGCAGCTCTGGTATTCTAGTGGGTTGTGCACTAAGCTCCTAACCACAAGACCAGCACTTCAAATATACCAGTTGATTCATGGGAGAAGCATGAGGTTGTCTACTCCTGTAAAGAGATAATATCGAGCAAACTCAAAAGGGCAGTTCTACTCTGTCATGTAGGGTCACTACAAGTGGCAATTGGCTCCAGGCCAGTGAAGTTTTTGGTTTTTTCAGTCCTTAAAGAGGTGATCTCCCTTTGGTCCTTTCTTACACTCTCAATGATGTTATAAGCCATGGCATTATTATCCACAAAGACAAAGTTTGTTGAGGAAAATTAAATTCAAGCCAGCCACTATCTGAAGTACTACACATTATGAGGTAATACAATTTAAATTAATGAAGCTCTTCCTCTAGCTTAACTAGACATTTTTCTGAATTTGATTTATCAAAGATAGTATACAACAAGATTTCCTCCCCAAATAGTTGACAGCTTGATGGTTAACTCTTTTACCATAACTATAATAGAAAAACAGATCCAGGAAGTTGAACTACTTCTAGCTAAAGTATCCAATCTGTTTTTCTACTACAACTGTATCTAAGTAAAAGCTTTCTAATTCTGTGCTATTTTTGTACCTACTTATTAGCTTATTTACTCTGAATAGCATACGTTGTTGGGGAAAGAGTATGCAAAACACAAGGTAGACATTGCCTCACATATGAACAATTGTTCTTATTTTGGAAAGCGTTTTTATTATTTATGTGCCATGCCATTGAATCAGTTATGGCCTGTAGGGACCGCACTCCCAGCAAAACACAGCACTGCACCACCCTGCACTGTCTTTCCACGAGACCCCACGTCTGAGTCCATTGATACAGCCATGACGTCAGCCCAACTCCTTGAGGACCTTCCTCTCTTTCACTGCCCCTTTTCTTTTTTTTTTTTTTTAAGTTTTTTGGGCATCACTGCTCTCCGGTGGTGGGAGTAGGAGGCCCAGCCCCACTGCTGGAATTGAACCTCCGTCCCAGTGGGCCGCAGTCCCGCGCACAACCACTACGCCACCGGGGCTCAGCCCGCCCCTTTTCTTTACCAAGCATGATGTCCTTCTCCAGGGACTGGTCTCTCCTGACAACATGTCCAAAGTACTTACAGCAAAATATTGCTTTTCTTGCCTCTAAGGAGCACTCTGGCTATACTCCAAGATAGACTTATGTGTCCTTCTAGCACTCCATGTTTCTTTCAATATTCTTCTCCTGCACCACCATTCAAATGCTTCAATTCTTCTTGGGTTTTCCTTATTCAATGGCCAACTTTGACATGATGGGAAATACCATGGCTTGGGCCAGGAGCAGCTGAGTCCTCAAAGTAACATTCTTGCTTGTTCAATACTCTAAAAAGGTCCTGTGCAGCAGATTCACCGGATGCAACACTTTGATCTCTTGACGGCTGCTTCACAGAGCAGTGACTGTGAATCCAAGCAAGGCAAAATCCTTGACCAGTTCAGCCTTTTCTCCATTTTTCATGATGTTACCTATTTCTCCAGTTGTGAGGATTTGGGCCTTCTTTACTTTGAGCCATAATCCATACTGAAGGCTGCAGTCTTTTATCTTTATCAGTAGGTGTTTCGATTCTTCCTCACTTTTAGCGGGAAGGTTGCGTCACCTGCATATTGCAGGTTGTTCATAAGCCTTCCTCCAATCCTGATGCCACATTCTTCTTTATAACTCAGGCTTTCTGATGATTTTCTCAGCATAAAGATTGAACAGGTAAGGTGAGACACAATAATCTTGACCCATGCTTTTCCTGATTTTAAACCATGCAGTATGTTCTAAAATACCTTTTGGTAAATTGGGATGAATCGAAATCTTTTTAATTTGGGCTCAAATTTTAGCCTTATTTCAAGAAGGAATTACAATACCTGATCCCTTGTTTCATTAACGGAAGTAAATGTTGAACTTATATGTATACTTTTTAACTGCTGTCAACTGCTGGCATAGTGGTTATGCATTAGGCTGTGATCTGCAGGGTGGAGAGTTCACAAGCACCAGGAGCCTCTTGGGAGCAAGACAGGGATTTCTACTCTTGTAAGTACACCCTGGAAACTCACAGGGGGCAATTCCACCCTGTCCTATTGGGTCACCATGAGACAGTATTGCCTCAATGGCAGAGAGTTGTTTTTTTTGGTTTTCTGATGAGCAACCAAGAAGCAGCATTAGGTCAGAGCTGGTCATCACATCTTGTCACCAAAATGTGCATGACAACACATTGGCAAGAGAGTCCAAATGGCTAGTCACAACTTTAGCCTTTACCTTGGATACTGTTAAGAAAAATGCTTTGGGGGTGCGGGGAAAATGCTTTGGAAGGGACTTGAATTCTATTGTTTTCAATAGAAAGCACTTCTGGCTTGTTATCCTGTAGCTTGAGTCTCCCCCCCACCCCCCACACCGCTTTTTTTGAGGTGGTTGGGGGGAAGGGCATATTTCTGTATTAGCTATTAATATAGCATTGCTGATGGCTAATAAGGAAATGTCCCAACGTTCAGATTTGGCTTTGTGTTTAGGATAGCCATGGCTAAGTAGTTCAGTAGTCTAGTTTAAAAATGTAAATGAAAACAGCCCAATTAGACTTTTAGGGAACAACAAATTTCCTTCGATCAATCCTAAGTGCCTTTAATCAGAGGGTAAGTGACATACACAGGCACTTGGGTGATTGGCTGGACGCTGAGTGATAGGTTCTCATAAGCTCGGCATGGATCTCTGGTTCTGAAGTGAATGCCCAGAGGTGGCGACATCTGGCAGGATGATGACAGAGCAGGCTGAGGTGGGAAGGAAAGTTCTCAGGTCATTACCATCTAACAAATGGATGCGGCTTTCTTGTGTCTCCCCTCCTGGGGCTCGGCAAGTGTAGCGATGGAAAATGTGTTCCTTCCCACCCCACTTCTTGGCAGTGACTGGGTTTCCCGGGGAAGTGATGGCCACTGGAGATTTAACTCCGGAGCACCAAGGGACTGCCTTCAGGTGGCTCCTGTCTGAGAAGTTGGGGGTTTGGGAGACCACCCAAGAAGAGACACCACGGAAGAAATGCCTGGCAATTTGCTTCCCACACGCAGCCACCGAAAACCCCGTGCAGCACCTGAGCCTCCGCCATCGTCTGCCGCAGAGCTGCCTCTGAGCCCACTCGCTGTGAATGGAGGTCCTGGCTGGTGCGCGTGGCCAGCACAATCAGTTACTGACGAAAGGCTGGAAGTCCAAGTTCAGTCAAAGAACACTTGGAAAAGGTCTGGAGATCTACTTCCTGCAAATCAGCCCTTCACGGACCCTGCCCTTCCCTCCCCGCCCCCCTTGTCGTGCACAGTCCTACTCTGACCGCTGGGGCGCTGGGTGCATGGGAACCCTCAGGGTCCAGTGTTTCCATTTACTTCCGCTTTTCAACAGTTTTATTGACGTCCAATTTACGTCTCGTACAAGTCAACAGTTCTGTCACATCAAGTGTCCTTTTGGGGGGAGGGGGAGCGGGAGGGGGAGGAGGTGTGCAGACGGAAGATAAGGTCATTGTATTGATAAGTGGTAGAATCATTACTTTATCCAATGGTATAGTCATCATCACCACAGTCAGTTTTAGAACAGTTTCCTTCATCCTGGTACGTGGTTAGCTCCCCAAGTCCCCCTGCCTCTCCTAAGTTCCCATAGCTTTCATCATTCAGTTACTTTCTTCATAGGTTTACTTATCCTGGATTTCATATATAGAAATACATTTAAAAAAAAAAACCTAACCAAAAAAAAAAAAACCCCTAACAATATTAACAAAGTACACTGGAATTAAAAACACCTCCACTGAAAATAAGTAAATAATAAAAACTAGAGTCAATTTCAGTGGCTTATATAAGGGAGGTCAAATTAAAATTCAAAAATGAAAATGAATTTTTGAAATGAAATAATTTTATTGGGGGCACATACAGCTCTTATCACAATCCACATATACATCCATCGTGTCAAACGCTTTTGTACGCTTGTTTCCCTCATCATTCTCAAAACACTTGCTTTCCACTTGAGCCCCTGGTATCTTCTCCTCATTTCCCCATCCCCCACTTATCCAAGAACCCTTGATAATTTATAAATTATTATTATCATTTTGTCATATCGTACACCATCTGACATCTCTCTTCACCCACTTCTCCACTGTCCATGTCCAGGGAGGAGGTTCTATGTGCATCCTTGCAATCTGTTCTCCCTTTCCACTCCACCTCCCCTCCACCCTCCCATTATTGCCCCTCTCGCCACTGGTCCTGAGGGGTTCTTATGTCCTGTATTCCCTGTGTTTCCTGTTCCCATCTGTACCCGTGTACATCTTCTGGTCCAGCTGGATTTGTAAGGTTGAATTGGATCATTTTAAGAAGGGGTGAAGGGGAAATACAAGTGGAGTAAGAGCCTCTAACCATGGGCTAATCTTGTCATCATGCAGAATGCTTTGGGAGTGGATTGTTACAGATGCACTTAGGTTAAAATTGCCTTTCCTTCTGAAGGAAAAGATTTCAGAAACAGTGTACCATGATGAAAAGGTGAGGAGGGGCTGACTCTGTGCTCTGTGCCTCCAGGCTGCTGCAGGTTTACAGAATGTATGTAAGGCACACTTTTCCTTGCCACACTCTCTACCTACCTCTGCCCTTTCAGGAGGCTTTGTTCTCCTGCCAGGCTATCCCTGAACACACCAGTTGGCTGTTAAGCAGAACAAGACTTGGGGGGTTGGAATAGCTGAGCACTCCTGAATGTCCACTGAAGTCTACCCATTGGGCAGGACTTACTGTCACGTCTCAGACTCCCCTTTTCCTCAGTGGTCAAATTGTCTTTCGTGACTCGTGATCACTATTACCTGAGAGGAGGCGTCAGAACTGGCAGATGGCCCTGAACTCTTGTCACTTCTCACTACCTGCCCTCTCTGGGTCCCACCCCGCCCTGTGGGGATACCTACTAAATGTGTTTAAGGACCTAAATGTGTTTAAGCTCGCCCCAGGCTGCCTTCACCACCCTGTAGGTGATTGCTTCTCCCTTGGCAGCCTCTTCTCCACTCAGTGGCCATTACTGTAGCCGTCCCAGCTACCAATCTTCTTTCCTGATAGACCTAATGCATTGCCATCAAGTTGATTCTGACTCATAGTGATGTGTAGCACCTTAGGGTTTCTGAGACCTTCGATTTCTATGAGAGCAGCTGGCAGGCATCATCTGTCTTCAGCAGAGCGGCAGGTGCTCAGAGCTAGCAGCGTTGAATACTATCCAGTGCTCAGCCTACAGCACCCCAGCACATGGATTGTTTTCAGTATGTGGCTGGCGAGATGTTAGCGTTACAACTTTAGCATCTTCAAGCATGAAGTAGGAGATCATTCCGCACAAAATAGGTCCGGGTGGGCAGCCAGTGTGCAAAGTTTCCCAGCATGTCCTGCCAACGATTCGGCTCTTCTCAGCTCCTTCATTTTTCTCCAGAGGGACACTCAGGGAGCTGCTCCAACACCCACTCAGTGTCTGTATTTCCTTCTGGCAGACTTAATAATAGATAGTGGCTTGCCATCTAAAATTAGCTCTTGGTTAGACACGATTAGCAACCCTTCAACATAAGGAGATTTCACAAAGGAACACAATGGTTACATAGCATAAAGCATAACTTCATTCATTGGATGAAATTTTCTCTGTGCATTTGGTGTCTCCTGTGTGTCGTGTGGGAGGGGCCTTCATGGCACAGTGTGGTAAATGCTTGGTTTCAAATCAACAGATGGACTCTGCAAGCTGTTCCAAGGGAGAGCAGCCTGGCTCTCTGCTTCAGGATAGACGAACAGCCTTGGGAACCGCCTGGGTCAGCTTCAGTCTGGTCCACAGGGATGCAATGAGGCAGAATGACTGCAAGGCAGTAGTTTGCTAGTTTGTCTTTTTAAAAAGAAGTTTTAGGGACATATAATTCATTGGCCATACAATTCAATGGCTTGATCCTATTAAAAAGAGCTGTATAACCATCGCCACCATCAATCCGAGAACATTTTCCTTCTCTCTTGTACTCATTATTATTAGCTCTTCATTCCTCACCCCCAGCACCTCCCCTTCTATTGCTTGAAGAAACAATTAATCCTTGGACTGTCCCTACAGATTTACCTATAATGGATTTTATACAGAGAAAAACATACCTCCAAAGAATGCCACCCCCCAACCCAACAACAGCAAAATGAAACAGAGGAAAATTTCAGCTGAAAAGCAGAACATATTAAAAGCTAAAACAAATTTAAAATGAAGCAAAAGAGAGAACAAATAACAAAGTGTTGCATTTTAACCTGAGTATACCTTCATTATTCACTTCCAATGCACTCTGTCTGATACCAATGTTGTGCACATCCCTGGTCAAGGATCAGAGAGATTCACCATGGGAACCCTGCAAATGGAGTTTGGACTTTCACTGTCATCCATAGAACTCTGCAACTGGGAGCTCTCAGGGGAATTTATGCTCTAAGACCATTCCTTCTGTTGGTCTTGAATTTGATTTACAAATCTTGGATCACACAGGCTGTGATCACACAAACTTCACTGTCACCTCACTTGGATGGCTGCTTGTTTTAAGTCAAGCCTTTCAGGCTCCAGATGCTACTTTTCTGATAGTTGGGTACCATCTGATTTCCTCAGCACCCTTTGCTCTCAGACCCATCTCTTCATGATGAGTGATTTCTTATGAGAGAAAGTATGGAGTAGGACCTTGTCACAGAACCAATTGTTCTTATATTATGCTTTGATTAAGTACAAGTTCAAAAATCCATTTGTAGCTTCAGACAATGAATGTGTGTATGGATTGCGATGAGTTGTACGAGCACCCAATAAAATGATTTTTAAAAAATCCATTTGTGTGCCAGTGGTTTATATATGTCTGTGGTTTCCTTTAGGGACATCCTTATCACTTTATTGGGGAATATTACAAATCAATCCCATAGGGCATATGGCATAATTCTATTGATAGTATCATTAATTTAGCCAAGGATATAAAATTTAAAATATTGTTGAGAAAAGGAAAGTAAACCTGTAGAGGACAGATTTTTGGATTAACACCCGTGGATTATTGACTGTACAGATAAAATTTTAAGTGACTAGACACTATGTAAACAACGTGGGCTAGAGATAGGGCAACACTTTCAATAAGGCTCATTCACAAAGTTAGAACTATGCCTGCTGGACTAAGAGGTGTCAGAAAAACAAAGTGAGTATGAAACTAGCAAATATAGGACCATCTTAAGTGGTCATTTACTGGGCACCCTCCAAGCAAGAGACCTAAACCCAAGTTCGATGATTTCCAAATCCATAACCTTGGCATAATTTCAGCTGAAGTTCAAGAGAATAGTTTATACCTGCTACAGACATGTTTAAAGTAAAGGCCAGTTCCCTTAGTGGGATATGGTTTTTCAAATATATCTATTATGTTGCACAATCTCCCAAACAAAACTCTTTACCATCGAGTTGACTCTGTAGGGGTTAAAAACATAAATAGGAAAAGGCTCCCTTTTTAAAAAATGTATCTTTATGGTTGCCTTTTATGTACAGTTCCTCTAGTCCCATTATATTTCTGGTGTCTTATTTTCTCAAAATGACAGGAACTATAATAAATATTGTTTTCACCTGTCACCTACTACCATCCTCCAATTGAAAATCAATTGGAAAAAAAATCAAACCCATTATTTCTGGGGCTATCACATCTTTATCCCTTGGAGTGGATGGTGGGTGCAAATCATTTGCTTTTCAGCTATGGACTAAGAGCGTCATCACTGCACACTCACGGGGAAGCAGAGTATCAGATATGTGTCTTACAGTGTATTTGTTCCTAAGGCATGAGTATGGTATCTGTTTCCAAAGTTCTAGACACGTGATTCTTAGTTCACGTATATAAGCACAGACGACGGCTTCAGGCTAAATACATGCACCTTTCAAAGAACTAATTTAGAGCCCCATGAATCACTTTTTTTCCAGGTAGCACTTTGTCACAGTATATTTTAGGAAAATATCAATTTTCTTATGAGGATAAATACTAGAAGAGCCTAAAGTTCAGAGGTATTCTTTTTTCTTTAAATAAAAAAGAACCAGTCATTATAAAAGAGTTGTCATTCTAACTAGAGAAGAAAACAGGTTTTCCTTCCAGTTACTCCATAGTCATTGTGTTTTCTTGCTGTCTCCTGTCTCCTGGGAGCAGCTTCGGTGTCTTTTGTGAATTCATTTCTGCTCTTTGTTCTATTCATTTTATTTGCGAATGTAGCAGTTGGTGGGGAACAAAACCCATTATATTCTGAGTCACTCATAATTATCAAACTCAAATGCATCCTTTCCCCTCATAATGGAACAGAGACTCAAGGTGATAAAATATATTTTCCTATTTCTCCACCAACAGCTGCCATCCTTATCCAGAAGTTCATTTGCCAGACTTACAAAGCATTGACTCTTATCCTTTGAAAACAATACCCTCATTCTCAAAATATGAGAGAGAGAGAGAGAGAGAGAGAGAGAGAACAAATACATCAGATAAATATATCTGAAGTAGATTTGAACACTGACAATGACTAGAGTTTCCTAACAGCTAGTAAAACAGTAAATACCTTGGCATCACATAGTTTTCTGACAAGATAAAGGCCAAGCATATCCAAAAGCAGAAGCAGATTCTCTTAAAATACACTCAAGGAAAACTTCATCAAGGAACAGGCTCTTCAGCCCTTCCTAATGACAGGGCCTATTTGAGGGGACACTGTCAGTCGGTGTGCTTCTTTGTACATTCCCTCATTTTATAGAAAGAGGTCTCAATCCTATCATCTTCAAGTTTCTGCCAAAGCTATGAGAAAGCTACTGACCCTGTGCATTACTAAAGACTCATTCACACTTGTACTGACCCGTAACAGCAAACAAACAAAAAGTCAAAAATCGAGGCCATCAAAATTTTACAACACCCTGAGGATTCCATCCAACCAGTGTGCCCAGCAGAGATTTCTCTCTGCTACAGGACCCACTAGACCAGGGTCACACAGACGCTACCTAAAAGCCAGCTGCCAGCAGTCACGCTGATTCCAGTCCCTGGTGACACTAATGTTCCAGAGGGTTTTCCATGGCTGATTATTCTGATGGAGGACTTCCCCTCTCCCTGCCCCCCAACCCCTCATGGAGTCAAACCTTCAACAGTTTGGGGAGCAGCAGTGATTTGCATCACACAGGGACTCTCGGAGTTCCCTTAGATGGTTTGAATTAGATATGTCACAAACAAATTAACTCATTAGGGATGCTCACTGGAAGCACATGTGGTCTATTTAAAGCTTTCAAGAGATACACACTGCTGACTCATGACTATCAGATATTGTTCAATTGGTTTAACACCCAAAATTATTTACTAAGCCTCTGGACAAAATAGCTGGCATGTTCTCCAATTCCTCCACCACCCTGGCCACCTTTCAAAGGGAAAGTCTTTCAACATCATTTAAGGAGAAATGTTTAATGCAAGCGCTGGGGTTACTGTGGCCACTGTTTCTTCATCAGTGTTTCTTTTAGATCAAATGAATCTGCCCAAGATCATGCTTCTTTCCCATCTTTTGTCGGCGTGACTTGTCCATTTTACATTGGCGGCTGTCTACACCTGTAGAGGAGTTACAGTTTCTGTTCTAAAACTCTGTTTTGTTCTCTCTCTCTCTCTTTGTGTGTGTGTGTGTGTGTGTGTGTGTGTGTGTGTGTGTGTAATCCAGGCTTACTGTGGGGACAGTGACTGGATTACTGGTTCCCTAGGAGGATGGCAAGGAAAGTATGGGAATGACAATGAATGGGAGAAGAAAATGTTCTGACATTGAATGTGGTGATGATTGCAATATGATCGAACTATTTAATTGGATCATATGTGAATTCTATGTGAATACAAGTATTCTTTTAAAAAAGAGTTACAGTCTTGGAAACCCACAGGCGCAGTTCTTTTCTGCCCTAAAGGGCTCTATAGTCAGAATTGACACAATGGAAGAGAGTTTGGTTTTTGGTTTAATGATGCTAGAAAGGAGTCCTGGTAGCGCAGACTGTTAAGCATTTAGCTTGCAACCAAAAAGACTTGAGAAAGCATTCTTGCTTCTGAGGAGCATTCTGGCTCCAAGACAGATGTGCTTGTTGTTCTGACAGTCCATGGTCTAGTCAGTATTCTTTACCAGTATCATAATTTAAATGGATCAATTATTTGGTCTTCCTTATATATTGTCCAGCTTTCTTATTCCTGAAAATACCATGTATGAAATAGTTTTCAAGTTAACATCTTTGCTTTTTAATACTCTAGAGATATTTTGCCCAATGCTCTGTCTTTTGAATGCTTGATTTCTGTTTCCAAGGGTATTGAGTGTGGATACATATAAAATAAAATCCTGGCAAATTAAATGTTCTCTCTGTTTGCCATGATGCTGTTCATTGGTTCAATTGTGATGATTTTTTCCTATTTATGTTGAGGTGGAATTCATATCAAATAATCCTCATCAAAATGCCTTAAGGCTTCTTCTCTTTCCTCAAGCAAGTCTGAGTCATCTGCATACTGAAGGTTGTGAATGTGTCTTTATTCCTGATGAGTTGTGGGATGGGTACTGAAGAATATTGAAAATACCACGAGTTAACGGAAGAAGAAACAAATCTGTCTTGGAAGAAATTCAGACATGCTCCTTACAAGAAAGGATAGCAAGCCTTAATCTCACCTACTTTGGACTTGTGGTCAGAAGAACCCATTCCAGGAAAATGACATCGTGTGTGGTAAAGTGGAGGGGCAGTGAAAAAGAGGGAGCGCTCCCTCAAGGTGCATTGACACAGTGGCTTTAACAAACCGCTCAAAGGTAGCAACACTTTTAAGGATGACAGAGGACTCAGTAATGGCTTGGTTTGGTTGTACATAGGGCCATGCTATCAGTTGGAGCCAACACTACAGCTCCCACACCACCAGCAATCCTGAAGCAGAATTCCTCATGTAGGCTGGTGTCTTGTATTATTCGCTAAGTCTATGTATTTTGCTGTTACTAGTGTTATCCTGTTACCTATCTGTTACTGTAGGATCTGTTTCAAGGGGAAATAGATAATGAGAACCGGAGTGACTCAAAATACATCAGTCCTAAAATTAGACATATTGTAATACAAAGTTTGTAATCTCAACGTCCATAAAACTTTGCAGTTCTTCAGTGATATAAATAGCTATGGTAATAATCCCTTTGTCTGGTCACACCTTTTCAATTAGTGGCTCCTTCCCGGACTCTATCTTCTCTGCTGCTCCACCGTATCCAATGAATACCCGGGGAAACGGACCATTCATTTAGCACTGTCTGCTGCGTGTACAGCTCACGCTCCATGGCTACCGTTTGTTGTTGATCTTGCTGCTTTTTAACTCTTACCCTTAAGATTTATTTATGAATGTGCTTCTCTCTGTTAAAGTATTGATCTATTTTTTAGTATTTATTTTTTATTTAAAAAAAAATCTCAATGTTTAAATTCAACTATTTAGGAATCAAAGATGAGAGGATGAAGCCCTGACTCCCGTGTCATTGTTAACCACGTTAAATGATCTTTGTCACGTCTGCTTTCTCATCCTCTCCCTACCATTTTCAATGAAATTGCAAACATCACTCTATAATTCACCCCTCAATATTTCCCCAGCAGCATCATTTTTCAAGCAGAACCATAGATCACAGGTTGACTCCCAGCAGAGTAGTGAGCTTAAAGTTTTATAACAATATTTGTTTGAGTCTTCTCGTGGGAAATCTGTCATCTGAAAGAAACAAGCCGGATACCTGAAATATGCATTGTCATATAAGGTCTGGTCCAAGTTTTTTTTGTTTTAGTTCCAGGTCTGTCTACTGACCCTTATGTGTGTTTTCTGATCATGTCTGATGAGGTTCCAAGCCCTGTCCCCCAAGTCAGCAGTCTATTTTCAGGATTCCCTGGGGACTTGGTAACTTTGGTCCACCCCCATAATGTTGTCCCCTCTGCCTGGTGATTGCGGCCTCACACTAGTGTCAGCACTGGATGAGAAGTACTTGGTGGCCGTCCTGCAGGGAATAGCGCTTTCTGCAATGTCAGATGTGGTCCATCATGCAATTCTGCTGTGGTATATTTGGCCCCGGGCACTTCTGCTTCGCCTCAAGAAGCCCAGCACTAATGAAAGTGGACAGGGCTAGGTTCTGCCCTGGGGGTGGCAGCCAGTTCTACCAGAAGGAGCCCAGATTGGCCTTCACCAGTCCTGGACAGCCATATTAACAGCACGGAGTAATAGTCTCTTTTTTACCTTTCTTGGACTGGAAGGTTTCAATAAGAATCAGGCCCTAGCACTTGGAATTGAGGATCCATGGAGGTGGGAGGTGAGGAGGGGTTCATAGCCCTGCCTAAAGTTTCAGAGGATCCTTGGGTCCTCCCTTTCACTCCTTCTTGTCGTTGCCAGCATATCGCCTTGATCTTTTCTTCCCCTTTCCCAAGTATACTGAAAGCTAACCTCCAGAGCGATGTTGACAGGCTGTACAGCAAAGGAATCAGGAGCTGGGACTCTGACTGCTGCGGTTTGAGTCTGATCGGCCACCTACTAGGTACATCATCTCGGAGAGGTTCCCTAACTTCTGTTAATGGCACATACCTCCTAGGAGCCCATGAAGGTTAAGTCAGCTGATATATGCCCAGCACTGCTAGTCATCTTTTTCATTTGCTAAGCAGTGATATGATGTTGTTGGTTCTGACTCCTATGGAACCCCTGTGCCATGGAAGGAAGCACTCTCCAGCCCTGCGGCTGCCTTGCAATCATTCTTACACGGGAGGCCGTGGTGGCAGCCATGTGTCCATCCATCTGGCCAAGGGCTCTCCTCAGATAAAGCCTGTCTGCTTTATCGAGCTCGATGTCTTTTCTCGGGTCTGCTCTGTCCTGACAACATGCCCCAAGTACATGACATGAAATGCTGCCGGCCTCCCGGCTGTACTTTTGCAAAGACAAATTTGTTTGTTCTCTGGACAGTCCAGTTCTTTCCCAGCACCCTTGTTCAGCTGCACCGATTCTTCTTTGATCTCCCTTACTCAATTGCACGACACCAGAGTCTTTGCATGTCACAGCTCCTTCAATTCCCAAAACCCTCCATGAGAGTTTACTCTGATTCCTAGTTTACAGATGAGGAAAGTGAAGCTCAGAGAAGTGTTAATTCCCCTTCTAATAAGTGCTGGTGTCGGATTTGAACTCAGATGAGGAGACTCCTGGGTCATATACTGACTTGGCCATTCTGTTCTGTTGCTCCTGAGACAGGGCCCCAGAGCACCAAGTTCATACTCAAGAGTCATTTCATTCTTACAGGTATTCCCTTTTCTGTCCCTTATCAGAATTTATCCTTGCATTTTTCTCTACCCTCAAGTACATACACACACACACACATACACACATGCTCATTTATAAAGCTTTTTCCATGGAATCATGGCTTCAAGACATGTTGCAGCTTTTGTTTTAAATTATTACAAGGGCTGGAGCCAGCCAGCTTGATGAACAACACTGACAGGCCGGCCCAGGTCCCAGGACCCTGACAATTGCGCCACTAGACTCGTTCTGACGCCAGAAGTCCTCTCTCCACTGCATGCCTCTTTGTTAAATAATGGCTCACAGTCGACTTGAGCAGCAGTGCTCGTTTCAGAAGTTCAAAAGCTAAAGGCAAACGGGAGGGAAAGTAGGTTGCTTGGCAAGCTCTGCTGGCGAATTCCATGTAGACAGGTGACCCACATTGTGCCAATTAAGTGCTACTGTGTTAGAGGGAGGCTGCTGTGGGCTTTTTAAAACATGGAATCTTTTAGGGTAATGGGAAGATGGATTAAGGTTTGCTGCATGCACGAGGGCCTTTCTTCTGTAATTCAATTAAGAGGTGGGCATGGACCTTTGGTGGAAGTCTCCTTGCTGGCTGCAAGGCAAAGTGGGGCAGAGATCTGTACGTCTGCAGGGGACAAAAGTGAATGCTGGCAAGACTTCTCGGCAAGTCCTAGTAGAGCCCGTGAAGCTGGGGTGCTGACTGCGGGGCAGAGGGTACATGGCTCACAGAGTCCCTAAGGCCTTCCTACTTGAATGAGCTCTTTCCCTGCTGGCCAGATGCCCATCACCATCCACCCTCTCCCCATACGGCCCTTTCTAAACATTTCTATGTCCACAATTCCTTTTGCAGTAACTCCTTCCAACAAAGCGTGCAGGCCATCCTCGATCTGCCTGTGGCTCCTCCTCCGCCTCCTCTCTTGCCTTGACCTGCCTCTTGCCTCCTCCAGGCTTCACTGGCCCTTTGCAACTCTTCAAAGAGCCCAGTGCCCCCTCACCCCAGGGCCTTTCCCCGGGCTCCACTGGTTTTCTGTCTCTCCCACCCACTTCATTTCATTTCAGACTCATCCTTCAGAGCTCCACTCTCGAGGCACCATGAAAGTATGCTCATTTCGGAACCTAATTTGCTGTTTGGAACATTTAGGATTATTGGCTAGACGAGAGTTTCTAACTGGGTGTCGGTTTTGGGCTCACCTATTACAGCTTCTGGTCTCCGGTAGGCACTTGGTATTTATCATTTGTTAATGAGTGCATGGATGAAGGATTTCTATGACTTTAGGGCCCTGGTTTTTCCAACTGATCTGAACCACAGACCTTACTTTGCACTAATGACGTGGTTCACACTTTTTCAGAGACAAACAGGGTGCTGTTTAACGTGTCTTGAGCTCCAGGTGTCAGCCAAACCAACATTAAGATTTTTCAGGAAGGAGTGGTGATAGACTGGGGGAGAACTGGAGGGAACTTGCTTTCACGATCCACCTCTTTTCACCTGTAGGCTATTACCCTCTCAGCAAAGCACTTCAACCTGGAGATATCCGAGTTTATCTCCTTAAGAGATGAGCTGGGCAAATATCCCTTGTGTTCACACTTCCGGTGTGAAGCCAGCCTCGGGCTCAGAGACAGTGGGCAGAACCCTGGATGGGATGTCTTTCTCAGTCTCCCTGGTGGCTTTTCTGATGTTGTCGCTAGCCTTGTCCCTCCTCTTTTTGTCTTTACGTCCTCTACACGTGCAGGACCCCGCCTTCCTCCAAGTCACAGCAAGAATCAAAGGGAAGTCACGCTGACATTGGAAGGCAGGAGTTTAGGACGATTTTGAGACTGTTAGGCAGAATGCAATTAGGGTATAATATTTTCGGCAGACCATTCAGCAACAGCTATGACAATTCTAATGCACATCACCCTCCACTTAAGAATTTACCTTCTGAAAATTGACCCTCTAGGATTCTCACATAGGATGCACAGTTAAATGTGCCGAGATCATTCTTATTTTAATAATAATGATAATAATACAAAAACTGAGCAAGACTCCTCAACTATCTAAAGGTAGGAACTGGTTAAAGGATTCATTCGGATAGTTATTCTCTTTGCTACAGCCATTCCATGGCATTCTATGGGTTATTAAAAAGAATAAATCATATATACTGATAATTACACTATAGGTTTAAGTGAAAAGCAAGAACAGATTCAGAAAAGTACATGGCGTTTTACTAAATATATTTACAAAATTATACATAGGTGCATACGTAAACTATTGTGTCAATTCTGACTCACAGTGACCCCGCCCTTGTGGGCTTCAAGATGATAACTCTTCACAGGACCAGAAAGTCTCATTTTTCCCCCTGGGAGTCGCTGGTGATTTTGAACCGCTGACCTTGCTGTCAGCAAGCTGCCATTCCATCCACTACACCACCGGGGCTCCATGAGGATAGAGACACCTCGGCTATCACATGGCAAGATGAAGCCTGGCGGTCGGCACACTGAAGGATTAGCTGTGGCTATAAAGTGCTGCGGCAAAACTCCCAGTTTCTACATTGCATAGTGGGAAAATTAAAAGCCCAACTCACGGCCACGGCGTGAGTGCTGACGCACAGCAACCGTACAGGACAGGGCAGAAGTGCCCCTGGGAGTTTCTGAGACCAGAGATCCTGATAGAAATCGAAGCCCCAATCTTTCTCCCATGGAGCAGCGGATGGCATCGAACTGCTTAGCTTGTGGTTAACAGCCAAACCTGTAACCACTAGGCCACACTCACACCTCTAATGTATGTGCATATTTTACTTAAATAGACAGTTTTCAAAATAACGATGCAGCATTATTGTGAACTTGGTCGAGGGGCGGCCCTTATACGCAGGTCCAGAAAGAATAAAGTTAGCCATACCTTGGGGAAGGCAGACTATTTGGACTTGGGTTAGCGTCCAAGGTCACACTTGATAACTGGGCCTTCCAGTAGTGGTACTCTTGTATGACAAACAGAATCTGACAGAAATGATGGTATGCGTTACCTCTCACACGAGGCTCTAAAGGATTGTGGTGTTCTTCCTTGGGTCTCTTTCTTGGGGCACTTGCTGAGGGGGACGGGGGGAGGCATGTCATGAACAGTTAGTTCTCTGGAGAGGCCCCTGTGGGGAGAACAGGGACCTCCTGCCATCAGTTATGTTAGTGAGTTGGCAACACATCCTCCAGTCCCAGTCGAGGCTCAGATGACCTGTGCCCAGTTAACTTCACACGTGCATCTGCCAGAGAGGTCCTGAGCTCAGATCAGCCAGCTACACCACTCCTGGATTCCTAACCCTGTTACATAACGAGTTGCTCCACACCACCAAGTGTGCAGTTGTTACACAGTAACAGGTAATGCATTCAGGACCCCAGTGAATAGGTAACCTACACGGACAGCTTTGTTTGGTTACCATCTTTATATTCTAAATTCAATCTCACAGGGGGGTCTTCATGTTGCACCTTCAAACTGGTGGAGACCAGCATGTAAAATGACCAAAGCCACCAGCCAAGGAGGTGACGCTACTCTATGATGATCCCATATATGTCAGGGCACCACTGTGCTCGGAAGCGTTTCCAAGGGTGAAGTTTTTATAGGTAGATGGCCAGGCCTTTCTGTCAAGGCCCCTTGGGAGTGACCCACACCTCCAATCTCTGGGTTAGTAAGGACTCCCTACTACAGTTAACTCAGAGTCCCTGTCATTGAGTCGATTCTGACTCACAACGACCATCTACAGGACTATACCTTAAAAAAATAATTTTATTGGGGGTCCCGACAACTATTATCACAATCCATAAATACATCAATTGTATGCAAAACACATTTGTACATTTGTTGCCATCATTATTCTCAAAACATTTTCTCTTTACTTAAGCCATTGGTATTAGTGCCTCATTGGTCCCCTTGTACCCCCCTCCCTCATGAACCATTGATCATTTATAAATTATTATTATTTTGTCATATTGACACTGTCTGATATCTCCCTTCTCTCACTTCCCTGTTGTCCATACCACAGGGAGGAGACCATATGTAGATCCTTGTAATTAGTTTCCCCCTCTACTCCACATTCCCTCCACCCTCGTGGTATATGGCCACTCTCATCACAAGGCATCATCTGTCCTCAATTCTCCAAGTTTCTGGTTCTTATCTGTACAAGTGTCCACCCTCTGGTCTAGCCGGATTTGTAAGGTAGAATTGGGATCATGAGAGTGGAGGAGGAGGAAGCATTTAAGACCTAAAGGAAAGTTGCATATTTCATCATTGCTACCCTGACAGGTTCATCTCCTCCCCGTGATCCTTCTGTAAGAGGCTGTCACTTCACCTACAAATGGGCTTTGGTCCCCAATCTGTACTCCCTCTCATTTATAGTGATACAAGTTTTGGGAACCGTAACTCTTGATAGGAGCAAAAAACCTGGTCTCTGGACCACAGAGCGGCTGGTGGTTTCAACTGTGGGCTTTGCAGACCAGCAGCCCAACATGGAACCACCCTGCCACCAGGGTTTGTACACATGATAGTCCATGTAGAGTACCTTGTGTTCTTCAGAAGGAAACTACAAAACCACTAATGATGAGGGGAGGGAAACAGCGCCCAAGGGATGGCAACAGTGTCATGGGAACCAGGAGCCAGCTCTGTTTCCAACCTTCAAATTAAAGTCCTGTGTTTTCACAAAGACCTCTGTCTTTCTCTATTGATCCAATCAAGTCGACACATTATTGAGTCAGGCAGTGGTTCAAATGAAAAGTCACAAGAGAAACAAAGAGAAAACAAGAGACCAGCTGAAAGAGCTGCCCGTTGCTTAAGTGAGGCCTCTGATACATGGAGAATCTACGTCGGTTCATTCTGCTGGAAGGCCCAGGGCCCAAGAATGACATGAGCTTTCTTTGTGGGCATGTTTTCCTCCTATTATTGCTGGTGTGTTTTTCACCCCAGGTCCCTGTTTTTGAAGCCAGTCATAAACGTCTATTCAAGTAGTTCTAGAAATGGCTTTCCTTTTCCTTTACAATGATTTGCACACACACACAAAACACACATATATTTTCTATAACTGAAAAAATGCAGACATGAATCAATGGCACAAAAAGCAATGAGAAGTCAGGAAAACATGGCTAGCATATGAGTGAGTGAGTGAGTGAATTCTCAATCTCTTCCAAGACACCATTCATTCGCTGCCTGCATGGTCAAAGGAGGTGGGGGAGAGGCTACCAGGTTGAATGTAGGTCCAGGTCTTGTACACCTATATCCCCAGCAAGACTTAGTAATAAATCTATGGGTCATAGCAAGACTTTTCTACCATTTCCCCAAATGCAGGTAAAAGACAGCGTGGCAAATAAAGTACAACCTCATTTAAACCTACTGATCGATTATTAGCAGTTTTCTAAATCTATGGATGTAAAAAAAAAAAAGACCCTATCATAAACTACGCAGAGACTAACTTTGATGTTTTTGAAGGGCTCTCACGGTAGGAAACACTGAGAGTCATTGTTCTAGAGATATGTTACAAGAAAAAAAAATCTCATTCTCTACTGAGTTGTAATCACATTCTCAATCCAATCTCTTCCTCATTCTCTAAACAGGAAAACTCAGTCTATCGATGAAAGGGAACCCTGTTGTCCGGCTGCACTGTACCTCCAGGGCGCACATGGTGTTTGCTTCACTCACCGGCTGTGTTCCTCTCTCCTCCTCACACACTGGGGGGTAAGGGGGGCTCCTGCCCAGCACTCGCAGCGGCTTTGGAAGACCAGGCTCCTGGAAGGGCCAGGCGTGAGTTGCCTTTGGAGGGCGTTTTTCTTCCTGTGTGTGGTGAGCCTCCCTTCTAGAAGGGTGGGATCTTTGGGCTGCTAGTCATCCCAACAACACTGCCCCTTGCCCCCCAGTACCACACGGTCTTTGCTCACACTCTTTCCCTCCCTGCATTGGCCTTCTTGCTAAGTTCTAAGGCAGAAGCCAACATTCCTTGTCAGCCTTCCCGGCAGCGAGCGGTGCAGGCACCTCATCAAGCTCGTCTTGACTCCATGAGTCTGAAGCTTGCCATGTGGCGAATCAGGGGTGGTGGGTGTGGGTGTGGTGGCAGTGGCTTTGGGGTTTCAAAGATAACTGTGACGGCCGGACCAGAGGCAGCTTTCAAGCTCCTGTTGCCAACAGTGGGCTGTGCCCACTTGCTGCCTGCATCCAGCGGATCTGCCAGTGACATCTTCCGTGGACAAGTGGCTAGCTCTGTGGTGTGGCATCTGACTACCTGCACTAGAAGTTTCTCCAGTTCTCCCGACTGCAGTCCTCTCCCTCCCCGCTCCAGGCTCTTCCTAGGGTGAAGTTCACCAATGACGGTCGCCACTTCTTATCAGAGAGACAGCCCAGTGTGGATGGAGCAGAGGCAGAACACAGTTCTCTGGGTCAGATTCTTTAGGCTCAGTTAGGCCAGTGGTTCTCAACCTTCCTCATGCTGCGACCCTTTCATACAGTTCCTCATGTGGTGGTGACACCCCAACCATAAAATCATTTTCATTGCCATTCCATCACTGCTGTTTTGCTGCTGTTATGAATTGAGTGACCCCTGTGAAAGGTTGTGCGACTCCCAAAGGGGCACGACCCACAGGTTGAGAACCGCTGAGCTAGGCCATTTGGTTAAGATTTCTCTGACAGGGTTCTCTGAGTTCTCCCAGATCTCATCAAATGAGTAGTCGAAACAAAAACAGCTCCAAGGATAGCAGATGCCATTAGGTTAAATGCAACATCTTCTCACTGGACTCCCTTGTGACCCTATTTCTTCCCGTTTAAAACTGTCGGCTTTCTTCCACTGAGGTTCCTCTCTGTTTTACTTTGTTCTTATTGCTGAATTCTTGTGGTGTGTGTGTTTCTGTATATGAAATCCAGTTTAGGTCTAAGTACAGAGATTGCCATGGAATTAGTGGTTTCTTGGGGGGGTGGTGGTGGTGGTAGGGAGTTTGGGAGAAAATGGGGAGCTTTCTTACAAGAAGGAAAAAAAATTCTAGAATTGACTATAGTGATCATTGTACAACCCATCTTATGTGTGACATGTGAGTTATATGCCAGTAAAATTATTTTTTAATTAAAAAAATATTTTAGGCATCACTGTCCTCTGGTGGTGGGAGTAGGAGGCCCAGCCTTTGCTCCTGTGGAGCCACTGCTGGAATTGAACCTCCATCCCAGTGGGCCACAGTCCCGCGCACAACCATTACGCCACCGGGGCTCAGCCCAATAAAATTATTTTAAAATGTTTTTACAATGTTAA
>PVJH01010131.1:0-75127 GCA_004026705.1 Nesogale talazaci | reverse complement strand
CAGATGCTGTACTACTGAATCTTAAGTCTTTGATACATCCTCCTTAGTGGGCTCAATCAGCATAATGTCTACAGTATAATGGACCAGTGTGACATTTTGTAGAATAGACAGGTGATCGAGGTCCCTTCGGACTAAATTATGGCACAGGGCAGAATAGTTGATGTACCCCTGGGGGAGAGTTGTGAAAGCGTACTGTTGCCCCTGCCAGCTGAAGGCAAACTGCTTTTGGTGGTCCTTTGAAATTGGTATCAAGAAGAAGGCATTGGCCAGGTCAATAGCTGCATATCAAGTACCAGGAGAAGTATTAATTTGCTCAAGCAATGAGACCACATCTAGAACTGCAGCGGGTTAAGCTTATGATAATCCACTGTCATTGTCCAGGATCCATCCGTCTTCTTTACAGGCCAAATGAGTGAATTAAATGGAGATGTGGTAGGAATCACCACCCCTACATCTTTCAAGTCTTTGATGGTGGCACTGATCTCTGCAATCCCTCCAGGAATGCAGTATTGCTTTTGGTTTACTATTTTCCTAGGCAATGACAATTCTAATGGTCTCCATTTGGCCTTTCCCACTATGATAGCCCTTATTCCACATTTCAGGGATCCAATATGGGGGTTCTGCCAGTTACTAAGTTTGTCTATTCCAATGATGTATTCTGGAACTTGGAAAATAACCACAGGATGGGTTTGGGAACCTGCCGGACCCACAGCGAGGCATACCTGAGCTAAAACTCCATTAATAACTTGGCCACCATAAGCCCCCACTCTGACTGGCAGGCCTTCAAAACACTTTGGGTCCCCTGGAATTAGTATCAGTTCAGAGCCAGTGTCCAGTAATCCCCGAAAAGTTTGATTATTTCCTTTCCCCCAATATATAGTCCCTCTTGTGAAAAGCCGCAGGTCCCTTTGGAGAAGGCTAGAAGAAAGACTCACAGCATAAACTTTCAGTGATGTAGCAGGATCCTCCTTCCGAGGGACCCGACCTTACCCTCATTCAAGGGGTTGTGGGTCTGTAAACTGGCTCAGGTCTGGGAATTGGTTGAGTTATCATGACTGCCTATCCCGCTGTTCACCTGATCCAGCATTCTGCTAGTATAGGTCACGTAAATATTTAGTAGGTTTCCCATCTATTTCACTCCTAGGGACACCATGACTAAGTAGCCAGTGCCATAATTCCACACAAGACAAGCTGCTTTGATTGCTATGAAAGCCTTGTTGCCTATTATAACCACGTCCCCCCTGTCTCTGTTGACTCAATGCTGACACTTGCCCTCTGTCACCACAGAGTCCAATCAGCCCCATCGTGGGCAAATGTCAGAGTTCACTTAAGGCAGTTCCCACAGTTAATCCTGGTGCACACAACATAGTAATTATAGGAGTCTTCAAATATGCTGAAGCCCACCTCACAAACTTATTCCTTATGGTTGTGGTGAAGAATGTCCTCAGGACACCCCCTTTAGAGGTCTATGGGAGTCTCCTGATAGATCCATTCCACCATACCAATTTCCCTCAGCTTTTGAATGCCTTCTTCTACAGTGTACCAAGGTAGGTCAGGCACCTCAAGTTGGTCTAATCTAGGCCATCTGGCAGCCCATGCCTCAGTGAACCAGCCAAATAAGGAGTTGGATCCTCTCTTAGACTCTCACTGAGACATTGAAAGAAGAGTCAGTGCTTAGGGGTTCCATATCCAGAAACTCAGACTGATCTAATATTACATTTCTTGCACCAGTATCCCACACCCTCAGTAACCATTCCCAGGGATACTCCCCAGGCTTTTCCTTATGCATTTGAAAGCGCAAGTAGTTCTTTGTTGAGTATATCATACTTCTTAAGTAATCCCCTCAGCCTCAGCCTTAGGAGCTTTCCTTGCCTTAATTTTAGTTAAGGGTCTAGCAGAAACTATCAATGGTGAGGGTGTTTGCTGGGTGTTCTCAGCACTGTCTTGTGAGGCATCTCCCTCAGGCAATGGCAGAGATGCAGCCCCACCTGGGGTTTCACTTTGAGTAGGTTGGTTGATCTGCTCAGGAGTGGGTTGTATGGTTGATAGTAGATCACTATCTTCAGCTGGGAGGGGTGGATCTATTGACTGGGCTGGTTCAATTGTTTCTAGAGGCAGCACAATATTCTCTTCATCTGGATTATCAGCCTATATATTCCCATCCCATGATTCAGTGTCCCAATTTTTTCTTATGAATGCCCTCACTTTGGCTACGGACACTGCTCTAGATCTGCTGTTCAGCTGATGTTGTAATTCAGCCTCTTGCATAATGAGACTTTGGACCTGGTTCTCAGCAATGTTGGCTCTTTTACTACAGCCAAGAAGGCTCTCCTTTCTGAAACCTTCAAGTCTGTGAGTCGGCACTTGAGGTGTACTTCTGAGGCCGTGAGGCAATCCCTCTCCTTAATCACATAGTCCATTTTAAGGAGGACAAGCCACCCAGCCTCCCTATACTTGACATCTTGACAAAACTGCTGAAAAATATCAAATATACAATCTCCCAGAGTCTCTCCTTTAACCAGCACCCCATCCATCGGTGCTCCTACTTTAGGTATTAGCTTTGCTATTTCACATCTTGGACTAGTAGGAGTGGCAGAATTACCCATGACTTTAGGACTACAATTAGCAGCATCAGTGCTCTTAAGACTAATTGATTGGAGAACCAATCAAAGAAACCCATATTTATGATTTTATTTCTCTAGAAGCACTCTGCACCACTTGTGTTAGGCAGGGTTCTCCTAGAGAAATAAAACCGGGACACTAGTAATTCTCTTTATATATTTATAGAGAGAGAAAGGTATATAAGATAAGAAAGAAACAGTTGACTATCTATAAAGCAGTACAAATTGCTCGGTGCAACTCACTTGAGTGACACAGTTAGAAGAATGGCAGTTCTTCAAGTCTTGAGGGGCGCTGAGTAGTCCTCTGTAGAGCAATTCAGGCTATCTGGTCACAGGCAGCAAACAGCAGAGCAGGTCACCAACAGTCAGCCAGATGACAGAGTCCAACAGTCCCAGCTCAAGAGATATATATCCCAGGAGTGTGGCAAAGGAACCTCAACTCACAGCTCCACAGTCCACAATTAGATGTCCCATGGGTAGTGTTGCTTGGAGTTCGAGGCACAGGATGAACAAGGCAGCTGTCTGGTTTGAAGATCTGAAAGCAAGAGAGCAAGGGCGGGGTTTGCCAAGTCTTTTCTATTTCCGCCCTTCAATTGATCACATGTGTTCATTGGCCATGTCATCACAACAGACCTACCTCTAGTCTTTGGCCTTGTTGGCACCACAAGCTTGCCTATAAGACTTTTCGACAGGGATGGTAGCTATTCAAGTATTTCTTTTTAGAGATAAACTCTCCATTCAATTATCAGACTTAGAATGTCCTCAGTTACCCTATATTGATATTTATTTGACTGGTTATGCTCCTGGCACTCAAGAGAGAAGGTGAGGGCAGTTCCTGAAGTCTTGTTGAGAGGAGTATGCTGTGTGCTTTGCTCATCTATAAGTACTGGTTCTTAGTTCAGTGGGTTGGGTTGCCTCTGCCAGTTTTGAATGTTTGAAGACCTCTCAGACAAAATAAAAATGGGGAGGCCTACTTAAAAAGTCCCTACCACATACTTTTAGATTCTTGGTTTGAATCAGAAACCTGCCTTGGTAAAGATTTAAATGTCTATGGAAGTCTAGGTATCTTAACTCTCTGATCCCGAGTTTGCCCTTCAGCATGTCCCTCCTCCCACTAGAGGAGAGAAGGACTTCCTTGTAAACTCCCATAAGATCTGGCTTTCAAACATAGGTCTTCCTATTCGTTAAGGGCTTTTCGTTTCTCATTATCCTTTTACTATTCTCCTTCTATTTCTCCATTGCTTGGGTCAATAGCTGGTGGCTTCCATCCAGATAGTTCTCCAGACCAGCACAGGTGAAACATTTAGTATTTGGGAAGTCACCTTGTGACAGCACTATCCATGCTTCATATACAACTCAGGGCAAGGTTCTCCTAGTCAGGGAGGGGACACTTTGGCCAGCTCATGAAGCCCAGCTTTTTTAGGCCCACTTTTGCTGTGCTCAGTGAAGGCTAAGAAAAGGGATCAGAAGTACACAGAGTCTTAAGCCCATGAGAAAATTTCTGTCCTTTGTTGAAGAAGGAGAAGGAGAAGAAGGAGGAGGAGGAGGGAGAGAGGAGGAATAGGAGGAGGAGGAGGAGAAGAGGAAGAAGAAGAAGAAGAAGAAGAAGAAGAAGAAGAAGAAGAAGAAGAAAGAAGAAGGGGGTAAAAAGAGCTTCTGATCACAGTGCAGTGCTGAGAAAAACTTAGCCAACTTAACAGGATGGCCAGAGTAAAATTTTCCCTTAGAGGCACTCCTTATCCAACAGGAGTTGGTCAGCATGCATACCACACTGTGTTCGGTCATCTGTTCATAGCTGTCTGATGGAAGTAGGGGCTGCCAACCTACTATGCCCCCCCATAGGAGGAGCTCCTCAAACCTGTGAAGTCCCTGCAGAAAACCACCACTATTTTCCCATCACTTTTTACTCGCTAGTTCAGAGATGCTCTTTCGATTCCACAAACTACAGCAAATCTTTCTTCCTTCTGAAGTAGCATATGGATTGTTCTTCTCCCACGATTAGAAGCACTGCAAAGTATTTAGAAGTGTTTAGGCCACTCTTTCACCTTCTTTTCAAGGAGGGATATTCACGCATATTTATAGCTTCTATTTGTTGTGATCCGTTGACAAAACGATAGACATGAATGTAGACATCTGGAGCAGCCCACTTGTTTGCAGGTTTTGTCAGTGCAGAGCAACTCATATCTTCCTCCTAATTCCCTGATAATCACTAGCAAGTTTGTCTGCTTTTGTGGAATTTCTAGAGACACTTCTTTTGAGTCCTTGTTGCACTACATGGAAACATACAAATACTTGCTTGCTGTCACCAGGCCTTTAAGTTATTTTCCCAGTTAAATTGAAAATGTTACACTGTTAAATCTGCACCTGTAAAAACAGTCCACCTCATGACTAAGTAGGTCAGAGATGACACGTGTGATTCATCTTGTGGTACCTCTCTCATCAATTGCCTGGGACTACCAGCAGCACTGTTTTGTAAGTCTGGGTCCCAGAATGTCTGTAAAGCATTGGTGAGAGGAGTTTTGTAGAGGTACAACATGTTTTTCTTTCCTGGTGTTTTTAGCCTGTAACAACAAAACTGAGTGAAAATGAACTGCTTACAGGAAATCAAGTTTCAAAATCTTGGCCTCAGTTGCTCTGAAGTTTAGCCTATATCAAATAAGTTGATAAATCATTCACTTGTCTTTTTTCAAAGCAACGATTGAAAGGAAAAGGGAGAAAAAATTAGAAAAATTGGAGATAGAAATTGAGGAGGAGGAGGAGAAAAGGCACAAGTTGATTTAAAAAAACAATGAATCCACAAAGGGGAATCTTAAGGGACTTCCCCAAAGTTATATATATGATAGATAGATGATAGATAGATAGATGATAGATAGATTGATTGATAGATAGATAGACAGACAGATAGAGATTAGATGCTGATTGAGAGAAAATGGACTCCAACCCATGCCGATTTCCTTTGTTTTCCTGGCCACTAGATGGGCTGGAACAGCACGGTTCAGTTAACAGCGGAGTGTGGGGACCATTTGCACCACTTAGTGACTCTTTCCCCTAAGTAAACATTTGCTTTTCTCAGTTGTGTCCTTCACTGATCCTTAAACAGCCCTTAATTTAGGACTGACCTGATACTCGGGAAAGTCCTTTTGTACTACTTAAGAGGCTGCCTATTTGATGGATATAATTACCCTTTGGTTAGTATTGAAATCCTTCCTAGCTGGTTGCATCCAAGTGGCAATATGCTCCAATAAATAAAGTCTAACCTTCCCTTACTTTCCCCCTAGTAATCATAAGAAGATACCAATAAATAAGAAATGACCTTTCCCAGGAATTCACTGCAGCTACATCACAGAGCTGCAGATTTGAAGGAACCTGAAATTCACTTGTGTGTATTTTGGTTAGACTCTTTCACAGGGCTGGTCAACATTTTGACAGACATCATTTGGCGATTCACTGGAGACTTCATGGCCCCTGACCTGGTTTGCCGAGTGGTCCGCTATTTGCAGGTACGTAGGGACTTTTGAAGGAGCGTGCATGGTCCTGTCAGGTAAGCATTATTCTGCTTACTGCGAGGTGAACATTTCAAATCCAGAAACTGTTCCTTAGAAGAAAAATGAGGCTTTCGACTCCTGTAAAGATTTATAATCTCAGACACTCTATATGTGGTCACGATATTTTACATGATGGTAATGGGTTTGGGGGTTCGTAATTCCCAAATATGGTGAAATGAATGGGAAACAAGTTAGTTCATGTTCTGTTTTTGTTTTGTTTTATTAATAAATTATTTTATTGCGGGCCCTTACACTTCTTATAACAATCAATATATCAATTGCATCAAACATATTTGCACATATGTTGCCATCATCATTTTCAAAACATTTTCTTTCTGCTTGAGCCCTTGGTATTAGCTCCTCTATTTTCTCTCCCTCCCCTACCCACCTACCCTCATGGTTCCCTGATAATTATAAATTGTCATTCTATTCACATCTTACACCATCCACTCTCTTCCTTCACCCACTTTTCTGTTGTTTGTTTGTCCCCCTGGGGTGGGGGGGGGGAGTTATATATTCATCATTGTAGTCAGTTCCCTTTTCTCTATCTTCTCCCCCCACATCCCCCCTACCCTCATGGTATCGCTACTCCCACTACTGTTCCTGAGGGTTTCTCTGCCCTGGATTCTGTGTGTCCAGAATTCTTCTCTGTATCAGTGTGCATACTCTGGGCTAGCTGGATTTGTAAGGTAGAACTGGGGTCATGGTACTGAGGGGTAGAGGAGGAAGCATTAAAGAACTTGTGTGTTTTGTCCTTGTGACCCCTCTCTGAGGAGATGTCAACTTTCTACAAGTGGGTTTTGGTTCGCCTCTCTGACTCCATTGTTTGCATTAATATATTTGTTTGTTTGGGGTCTCTGATTCCTGCAACCTGATTCTGTTGACTCCCGTTATCACAAAGGCTGGTGTACTTCTTCCATCCGGGCTTGTTGCTTATCCGCTAGATGGGTGCTTGTTTAACTTCAAGTCTCTAAGGCCCCAGATGCTTTATCTTTTTAATAGCCAGGCCCTGTCAGCTTTCTTTACCACATTTGCTTATGTATCCATTTTGACTTCAGTTATGGTGTCAGCAGGTGGGGGAGGGAATGTTGTTGTTTTTTAATAAGGAAAATACCACTTCCTTGCCTTGCTATGAAATAAATTGACCCCACCACCTAATTAAAAGAATAAAATGTATAAGCTATTGTACCCTTTCTTTTGCTAAAAATAATGTACGTGTAAATGTAAAGAAATGAACCCTAGTGGTGCTATGAGTTCAGCATTGGTCTGCTAACCACAGGGTCAATAGTTCAAACCCACCTGCTGCTCTGGAAGAAAGCTGGAGCTCTCTGCTCCTCTAAAGAAGAACAATCTAGGAAACCCTACATATGGCTACTATGAGTCAGATTCTACTTCATGGCAGTAGGTATACATGAAGAAAAATAAGTAATGATAAGAACATAAAACATTCATATTTCAAGCAACAAGGAAAATATCTGGGGTGACATTAAGGTCTAGACATCTGGCTAAATAATCTCCAGAAAGTTTGTCAATTATATTCACCCATCTTCCTCAAACTAACCCAATAAAAACTGGTGTGATTATTTTTTTAATTTTGGTAATTTATTGAAAAACAGGAATCATTTCAATTGACATTTTTATTACCAGAAAATGCATTTTGTCTTATATCGATTAGCATTTGAATTTTTCTTCTCTCAAATACTCATTGCTATTATTTTATAAAATGAGATACTTGTTTTCTGACTTATTGGTGAAAACTGTTTTTAGGTTTAAGATATTTTCACATTGTCATATGTGTTAATGTGTCATATGTGATATATAGATTTAATGTAAATGTTGACTTGATGGCACACATCATATATCATTGAAATTAAAATATAATTATATGTATAAAAGTATATGACATTTCAATTATGGATGGACTCTTTTCATGCTGGTTCTAAGATAATTATGTATTTGATTTTTGTGTTCTTAAATTTTTTTCCATGTATACATACCTATTCTAATGCTATCACTTCAGGTGTAAATTATTGTAGATTTCTAGGTTCATAATGCATTTCTGGAGAGCCTTTCCCTACTAGACTTCATTTGTAAGTAGGACTTTTTGGAATCTTTAAATCTATAAGTGAGATTATGGTTTTCATTTGTTTTCTCACTTTCAGAATTTAGTAAGGGAGCTTTTTCAACTTCAGAAAATGAATAGGGTACATTTACACTCATCTATTGTGCTCTGAGCATAACCTTGAGAGTGCACTAGATGTAAAAGAACTACTACCACTTTCTGGGACTGGTATTTTCTAGAAAGTATTTTTTTTTCTTTTATTGGGGATTCTTATAGCTCATATCACAATCCATACATAGGTCCATTGTATCAAGCACATTTGTGCATATTCTGCCATCATCATGAAAATATCAAAATATTTTCTACCTGAGCCCTTGGTATCTGCTCCTCATTTTTCCCTCCCTTCTCCACCCTCTTTCCATCATGAACCCTTTAAAATTCATAATTTTTTCCATATCTCACACTGGTCAATATCTCCCTTCACATACTTTTCTGTTGCCCATCCCCCTGGGAGTAGTTATATGTCAATTATTGTAATCAATTCCCCCAATCTTCCCCTATCTTTCCCTTACCTTCCTGGTATCACTACTCTCATTAATGGTCCTGAGGGGGTTATCTGTCCTGGATTCTCTGTGTTGCAAGGGCTTATCTGTACCAGTGTGCATGCTCTAGTCTAGCCAGATTTTTTAGGTAGACTTGAGGTCATGTTAGTGGGGGTTAAGGAAGCATTAAAGAACTAGAGGACACCCACCAGGGCAGTGATGCCACACACAAAAAGAACTAGAGGAAAATTATATATTTTGTTGGTGTTACACTGCACCCTGACTGGCTCGTATCTTTCTTGTGACCCTTCGGTAAGGGGATGTCAAATTGTCTGCAGATGGACTTTGTGTTTCATAGAGGGTAATATTTAGATGGTATTTTGATTTCTTTTTTTAAGATTTTTTGTTTCCTTTAGGGGGAAATGTTTACAATTGTACACTTTCTCAATACTTAATTACTTCAAGGCTTAATAATAGACGATTGCAAAACCCAGTAGCTTAAATTAATTGATGCTTTTTAGCTCACAGTTTCTGTGAATCACAAAATCAGGACAGTTTAGCTGGGTAGATCCAGGTAAGGGCTTCTCATAAGGACCAGCCAGATGTTGGTTAAGACAGCAGTCACAGGAACATGTGAGGGAGCTGAAGGATTTAGCTTCAAGGTGGTTTAATCATATTCCTCATAAGTGAGTGTGGTTTTAAGCAGAAACATGAGTGCCTTGGAGGTATTCCTGAGTGTCTTCACTGCTTATTGCTAGCTGCTGTTGAGTCTGTTCCAACTCATGGCCACACGGTGTAAAGTAGGGAAAAAATGTTAGCCTGTCCTATGCCATTGTCAACATGGCTGGTATCATTGAGTCCATGGTTGTCATTGCTGTGTATTTTAAGTGCTCTGTGCTTTGTAGGCTAGAGGCCTTCTCTTCTAGTTGGGATCTCATCAGATTGATTAATGGAGACCAGTTCTCTCACAGATCAAATGGGTTCGAGAGGGTATGATCTGCAAACAAGAGAAGTTCTAGTTTAAGAGATAAAGACACAGAACCCTTGGAGTGTGGGAAACCCATGAAGGAACACTCCTTCACGCTCAGGAGCTTTATTCAAGGCAGGTTATATACACGCTTTGTCCCATACCCAGCATCTGTGACGAGCTTCCACACAGAGGGAGAGTTGATGATGATCTGAGGGTATACAAAGAAGCGTTAATACTTTAGCCAAATTGTTTAAGGAGTGGAGGGAGGATGAAGTCAGGGTTAGAAGAAACAGAATTTTTTGTCCCAGCAGCCTCTCTGGGAACAGGAGGAAAAGCATACATGTTATCTTACAAGGTGAGACCATCTGGTGCGTTAGCTCTCTGGGTTGATCTGTCAGCATTTTCCCAGAGAGCGAACGGCTTTGCTCTCCCAAGGTGCATAGAGTTCTCACTGAATGATTTTCAGCAGTAGATTGTTAGATCTTTCTTCCTAGTCTCTCCCAGGCCAGAAGCTCTATGTTCACCATCTTTAACCTATTTCCCCTAGATGACCATGTGAGCATTTGAAATGACACTTGACACAGTTTTTTTCAGTACTATAGTAACACACAAGCCACCACTGTATGATTAACTGAAAGAGGGATTGTGAGCTTACAACACAACACGTGCTTTTCTGAAAAATAAGCTACACAGGAGCCGAAAGTGGAAGTGACCATATCTTTTGCAAACTAGCCTGACACATGCTCAGAAGTCGTATGCCATCACCTCCCAATTCTTCTTTTGGTCATTCAGATCAACATAGGATTGAAATCAGGAGGAAAAGTTCCATGGAGAGCATCTTGGGGGTGAACTATATGTTTCAAAACCACAATTTATGCTGTCATGTATGTGCTTTATCACTGGTGTCTTAAAAGTCTCTTCGGAATCACAAAGGATTATTTATATCAGTATGACTAAGAAATTACTCATTTCTTTTTTCATCATTTAGAGAAAATATTAAGGTAATCTCTTGGAAGGAGAGAGAATGGGACACATCCTGGCCTACCATGCCCCAAGGACAAATTCCTGTTCAAAGCAGCCAATGCACAGAGAGGAGCATAGGGCCGGCCCCACCATGAGACATTATATCTCTCACTGACCCAGAGCAGTCTACAGGTGACAACACTGGAGATACAGTGTAGGAAATGTGCCCCAGCTGACCCCAACACACTGGGACAAAACACGAAAGGCAGGCAACAGAGCAGTTAGGGGAGCAAGGCAATGAAGTCCCCAAGGAATACCAGAAACAGACTTTGGACCCAGGGCCTAGCACCCTGTCCAATTCAACGAGGAAACACTCATAAAAGTCAACAAATAGATCCGGATATATTTATATGCTCTTCTTTTTGTTGTTGTTAGTTTTGGTTTTGTTGTTTTGTTTTGCTTTGTCTTTTTATGCTTATTATTGTCTCTGCATATCTAATCTATACCATGGTATTTTCAAACCTACCATATTAATGCAAAACCTGTATGAGGAGTAAAGGAAATGGAAGAAAAGTTGATATCTTTGCATTGCGGTGTTAAGGAAAATATTAACCATGTAAGAACAAACAAATCTAGCTTGGAGGAAGTACAGCCAGAATCTTCCATGGGAGCAGGAATGACAGCACTTCATCCCACGTTCTTTGGCTATGCTATCCGAAGAGAACAGTCCGTAGAAAAGGATATCCCACCTCGTTGGCCAAAAAAAACCAAAAACAGGTAAGTCCTTCAAGGAACGGGATTAACACAGTAGCTGCAACAATGGACTCAAATATGGCAATAATTGTGGGTTTGGTACAAGATTAGATAGTGCTTCATTTCTGTTATGACTACATTAGGTCCCTGTAGTAGTTACATAGTCTAGTGTCAATTTGGGACTTGAAAGAATTAAGAGTGAAAGTGTGGAGCCTAGTCTGTCAATCAGATCATAGCCAATGAGACCTCTTTGGGGACTCCTGTATTTCTCTCTCTCTCTCTCTCTCTCTCTCTTTCTTAATCCCTTGGAGACAATCTACTGACAAGGCACACGGATCTATGCTGATAGCAGTGAAAGCCCTAGGCCTAGAGAAGCCACATGACTCTACCTTGATGCAACCAGACCTCTGGAGCTGGAGAAGGCACATAGAGACCCCTGCCAGTGCTGAGATGCTTACAGCACTACTGGATCCAGAAGACTTACAACCCACTGGCCTGCGATCTTGCATTCAGCATCATTGCATGTGTTTTGTGAGTCTGAAGAGGACTTCATAGCTTGGTTATGAACATATGGGCTAATGCTGGACTTCTGCACTTGATCTGGACTGGGCTGGGACACTTTATCAACATTCAATTGCTCTTTCATATAAACCTCTTTCTTATACACATATGAGAGTCACCCTGGATTTGTTTCTCCCACACTAACACAATCCCTATGAATCAGAAATGACTCAGTGATTCCTAACAATAATAACAACACAACTTAACATATACACAAAGACATTCATCTAAATCCAGAAGATAAATGGATCCCAGGTATTTGAGGATATCTCTGACCAAGAAAACAAACTTGAGAATGTTGAATTAAAAAAAAAAAAAAATGCCTAAATAAGCTAAATAATCAAGGATCTTCCTTATGACTCAACAATGCCACTCCTGGGTACATACTCAAGAAAACTCAAAACCTGATTTGGGAAAAATATGCAGAAATGTTCACGAAAGAATGATGACCAGGGCTGAGCCCTGGTGGCATAGTGGTTGGGTGTGGGACTGCAGTCCACTGGCTTGGCAGTTCAAATCCAGCAGCAGCTCTCCAGGAGCAAGGGTGGGTAGATCCCACGAACACCAGAGGACAGTGATAACCCCCCCAAAAAAAGAATGATGACCAAGGCCCAAATGTCTATCCAACATAATTTCCACGAACTGATGGATGGAGGGATAAACAGAATGCAGCATATCCACATAGTAAAATATCATTCAACATAAAAGGGACTGAAATATTAATTTAACTTGGAAACCATTTATTAAGTGAAATAAGCCAGAAATAATTTAAGTAAATTTATATAAATTTTCTCAGATGAGTAGTTATCAAAGATTGGAAGATGGGAAGAATGGGTTTTATTTTGAGTGGCAAAATTGTTCTGGAATTAGAGAGTCTTGGGAATACAGTAATAACCAATTAATTGTACACAATATTCTGAATGTTATGGTATAAATTACCTCTCCATTACACACACACATTTATTAATACTTTTAGTCCTTCCTTATGATCCTCACATTGACTATAATTTTTCTTTCAACAACTTTCTGCAAAACTATATGCACATATTTTCCAATTAGTTGTCAATGTAAAATTTTTTCTATCGCTTTTGCTTGTTAACAAGAATTTGGCTGGATTAATATTTTGGTATCATTATTCTCTCTTCTAAAGTATTCATTGCTATTAGTTCATGTTCCTTAAAGAGTAGTACATAAGAACAAAAAAGATCTGATATTTCTTCACTTGTAAGAAACCCTTGTTTTCTGCTATTTGCTTATTATTATTATTTTTACTTTACTTCCCAAAGATTTTATGAGGGTACATGTTCATATATTTTCAGAAAAATTTTCAGTCACCTGGTATGCTCTTTCAATCATTCAATTGAAGATTTCCTCTATGTCAGAGAAGCTACGCATTAGATGGAGATGCTGGCTTCATAATATTATAAATATACTACATACCACTCAATTATTTTTATACAATGCTTAATTTTGTTATATGAATTGTACCTAAATTAAAAAGCAAAAAAATAATTTAAAATTTTAAAGCAATATGGAAAAAGGCAAGATTTGTGTAAAATTTCTGCTGACTCTCTGAGGTGGGTTATTCTCAAAGATTTGTTCCATCTCTACTTCTTGAGTGACATTTACTTAATGTATAACACTATGTTTTGTCCATATATTTTATACCACATTAAGAATTATTCACTTTTGCTTATGAGCATTCTTGAAATAATTATTTTTCTCTACAAGAAAAAAGTTGGTATGTTTTAAAGCACCTCAATTGTTATATTGAATTGCTAAGAGTTCAGTACTTTGACCTTAAACTGGAAAGCTTTTTGACAGTTTTCTAACCCATAGAGTAGCTGAAATAAGAATATAGTGAGAACAGTGGAAAATATCAAATACCTTAAGGAATTTTGTTTTGCTTAGACTTTTCTTGATGTTTGCTGAGGTGAAAGTACTAGAATGAAAGTACTAGAAAGTATATCCCCACGCTATTAAACCTCATTGTAGGTGCTTAAAGAGCTCAGCCTCCTTGGGGAAAACTTATTCTATGATTGTGACTAGCATTTTGCTTGGTAAAGGGGTCCTTTCTCCCCAGTTGTAGATCCATATCAATGAAGAATCTAATACCGCAGCAGAGCCCAGTAAGTGCTGCACTGCTAAGCACAAGGTTAGTGGTTCAAGCCGGTAGCCATTCTATGGGGAAAATCTCTACTGCAAAGATTTACAGCCTCAATAACACTACATAGGTGTGTTATGAGGCAGAATTTATTTAATGACAGTGAGCTTGTTTTTTGATGTTGCCAAGGAAACTATTCTAATCCAGTACTGCCCCAGGTGATGGTTTCAATACAGCCATTTATGCGTCTGCATCCTATTCCCCAGGATCAGACCATACACGAGGTAAAACTCTACCTCATTCCTGCTCAGTCATTCCTAGTGCCATGGTGGATTAAGATGGTGACTGTTGATGGGAAAGTCAGCAGATCAGACCTCTCAGCTGCTCCTAAGGAAAAAGATGGAGCTATCTGCTCTTGTGACGGTTTACAGACACAGACACCCAGAGGGGCAGCTCAGCTGTCCTATAAGGTTGCTATAATACCCAAGGAAAAATCAGTTATAATATCCCAGTGGGGTATTCTTCTCTGACTTTTAAAGAACTTAGACACTGCCACTCCCATCCTCAGAACAAGAGAAAGGAGGAAAATATTTGCAAAGCAAATGTTTGATATAGGACTTGAGTGAAAAATATACAGGGAACTCTTTAAAATCAACAATAAGAAACTAAGCAAACCATTAAAAAAATAGGCAAAAGATCTAAAATGACAGCTTACCAAAGAAGATACATAGATGACAAATGAGCATATGAAAAGATGTTTGGCATCAAATATCCTTAAGGAATTGGAAATTAAAATAACAAACTGGTACCATTGCACACCTTTTATAATAGCTAAATACTGATAATTCCACATGCTGGTGAGAGTGTGGAACAATAAAGCTCTCATTCACTGTTGGTGGGGAAGCAAAATGGTACAACCACTTGGGAAGGGGGTGTGGTAGTTCTACAAAAAACTAAATATCATCTTACCATACAATACAGCCATCATGCTTCAGTCAAGGTGAACACTGATGTCTATACAAAAAATCTGTACATGAATGTTTAAAAAAAACTTTGTTCTTAAGTAACAAAAACTCAAACAGCTATGTCATCCCTTCAGAAATAATGTATTCATAACTTATGTGTGTGTCATAGTCAAATATTCTTTGGTGATAAAATGAACTGAACTAGGAAGCTCTTGAAAAGATGTGGTGGATTAAAACATTTCATAATGAAGCAAGGAGGGTAGTAAAATAATAAGTTCACAGCAGTCCCGTGCCATCATTCCCTGAGCACCCTCAAGGCAGAGATCCAAACCAAATTCCAGCATCCACAAGTTCCAGGTGACTGTGGCTCTGATATTGTAAATGAATATTATTGGAACATCGATTCTATCTCCTGTTGTTCAGGTAAATAATGTCCAGTCACTTAAAAATTCAATCTGTACAAGTCATCAGTTCACATATTGCAATTTATAGTCACCCTGCACTCCTATAATTTCTTTTTCTCAACAATATTTTAAATTCTATACCATTGGATAAACTAATGACAATATCACTGTGTAGTGGTTACAAATTGAGCTAATAACCACAAGGTCAGTGGTTCAAAGCCACCAGCCATCTCTGCAGGAGGAGTACAACGTTTTCTACTCCTGTGAAGATTTGCAGACTCAGGGATACACAAGGGAAGTTCTACCCTGCCCTATAGGCAGGCTATGTGTCCACATTGGCTTGATGCCAGTGGAAGTGATGTACCAGGGAGAATGATTGGTAATGTTCTAAAGTGACAATGATGTCTCTAAGGTGAACCAGGCTCAAAATCACTGCCATAAAGTCAATGCTGACTCATAGTGAACCCTGTGGGTTTCCAAGACTGTAACTTTAAGAGAATAGCAAGCCCAGTCTTTCTTCCTCAGAGCTGCTGGTGGTTTCAAACTGCAGAGCTTGTGAATTGCAGCACAATGCAGAACCACTACACCACCAAGGCTCCAAGATGAACCAGAAAAGATGAATGCGGTGAAGAAATTAAGTGATGCCCAGCAATCAAAAAGAATAGTGTCTGGGGTCTGAAAGGCTTGTCTTCAAACAAGTAGCCTTCTAAGTGAGGCATCAAATAAGTCTCCATGGTAGAAGCATATCAGCCTATGTGATCTAAGGATTATAAATAATATAATCCAAATCTAAAGGTGGGAATGGTGGGAATTGAGCTTAATTTGTGAACACTTGGTTTGGGTATGGATGGCAGCGAAAACCCAAAATCAATTGCTAGGGTCCACACATAGTGACCCTCTGATCATAATTGGAGGGCATGAATTAGCTTAATATCAGACACAGAGCATTGTAAAGTTGATTATAATAGATATAGGTCAAAATGTAGTACGTTATCATTTGCTTTCTCTTTTGACCTATTAAAAGTTGTTTCAGGTTTTGTTTGCTTTTAAGTGAAGGGGAAATACACCTGGATGAAGTCCCTGGTGAGTCCCCTTTGACATGGTCCAAGGATGTGAATAGACTTGCAGACTAGCATTCAGAATCCATAGCAAAGTAGATTGTTGCAGGTGCAATTACATTATAAGTTAGCACCCTAAAATTTGATCTCCTCTGTGATCCCCTTAAATTTGCTCCAGTTTTTTAAAATGTTTTTATTTCTTTTCAATTGAATGTTTTATCTGTTCGACTTTGTTAGTTTTGTTAGCTTTTTTTTAATTTTAGTGTTTTCCAGTATATGAAATCCAGGACAGGGAAATCTAAAGTAGCTGAATTAATATTTCCTTGAGGGTATGACAAGGGAGGTTGGGAAGAAAGGGAGCACAAAGAGTTATGGGTACAATAATGAAGAAAATATTCTAAAATTAATTATGGAAAAGGCGTACAATTCTCCTTGATAGGTTTGAACTATCGAATTGTATGATATATAAACTATATGCCATTAAAACTTTTTTTAAAGACATGGTAGAAACTTAAATGCACATGGATAAATGAGAGTAGGCAATCTGAAAAGGTTCCATACTGTATGATTCAAAATGTATCCTCAGAAAGACAAGACCATAGAGTCTTAAGCTTTTAGGGGAAAGTAGAGCGGAATGACTATATGAAACCCAGAGAATTTGGGGGGGTGGGGATGAAACTATTCTGAATGACACGATAATGGTGGGTATTTGTGAGAAACCATCCTGAAGCAAAACACCCACTGTCTTTGAGTCATTCCAACTCACGGTGACCTTACAGAGGGTTTTTCAGGCTGTCGATTGTTATGGGAGCCTCTTCTTTCTCCTACAGAGTGACTGGTGAGTTCAAACTGTTGACCTTGCAGTTATCAGCACAACATGTGACCCACTATCCACCAACGCTCCTTGCAAAAAGCCATAGAATTATCTTGGAAGCACAGAGCAAACGTTAATGTAAACTATGGACTTTAGATGATAATGCACTAATATTCATTCATTCATGGCAACGTACGAACCAAACTAATGGGAGATGTTAATAGCAGGCTAGATTGGGAAGGCAGGGACTGGAGCAATACGGGAACTCTGTACTAGCGGCTCAATTTTTCTATAACTTTAAAACTGTTCTACATGTTTGTCTATTCATTTTTTATTAAAGCCAATCCAGGACTCTGTCATTAAAATAATCCAGTCTGGAATTTTGCTAAGTAAAAGATCTTTGAAGTTCCTCGTGTTTGAGTCTCACTTCCATGTGCAATGTTTTCTTTAGATTCATATTTCCTAGGTCATTTCTGTCTGAATTGGGGGAGGGATAGTGAGATTCCACACATATGTCCTTAAGCTTCCATCTGTTCTCCAAATGATGTCCCATATGTTGTTGATATGTAGAGTATTCATTGTTGACGTTTATGAATTGATATAATTGTACTTTGATTTCCTGTTAGTTGAGTTATTTATGAGGTTGCTTAAATTTCCAAGTGGTAATAAAAAAGTTACTAATTCCAGTCTGTTTCTTGTTCGTTTATACATGTGAATTACATATCTTCTACTTTTGGGAATTTATTGATATTTTTCCCTTAGTGGTTCTGTACATAACCAATATTTCTAAATGTTCTCTAGATATTTTGCAAGAACATATGCTTTTCTTATGTTATGTGGCTTATTTTTTTCCTATCTATGCATTGTCAGGTTTTTTCTTCCATAAAGTCTTGAAATATTCCCCCATATTTAATATTATACTACTTGCTTTAGAAAAGTGTAGGACTATTTTACTGCCATAATATTTATATTTTTATCATCCGAAATAATTTCTTCATCCCATATAATTACCTTGAATTTCATTTTATTTTATAACAATATTGTATTCAATACTTTGTTATATTTTTGCTTGCTCAATGTCTCTTTGATTATCATTCTGTTTTTAAATATTGATATCCTTTGAATTTTTATGTATCTCTACTAAGCAGTACACAATTGCATTTTAGGAAGACTATATAAATCATGGGGATTTTTTTCATCAAAGGTGTTAAAGCCATTGTTATTTATTGTGACACTGGCTTTATTTTAACAGCCTCATTTGGATACTTCTACATTAAGGCTTACTTGGTGTTTGTGCTTGTTTTTTTTTTATTTTGCTCGATCATGAACTGTGTTTGGTTTAAAATGTGTTCCCTAAAAGATAGTCACATCTGAATCCTTAGAATCTGTGAATGTTGCTGTTTGTGACCAAAAAAAGAATGTGATAAAATTAGATATTTTGAGATGGGGAGATGATCCTGAATTATTTGAGTGGGCAAAGGAAAAGATGAAACACAGACAGGCATGGAGAAGGACAAACAACAAAAGATGTAGAGACTGGAATGATGTAGCCACCCAATGCTGAGGAAGCAATGAGAACCTTGGTGCGGGTGTCCTGGACAACACCTTGATTATCTGGCCTCAAAATGATGAGAGAATACAAGTCTGTTGAAGGAGCCACGCAAGTTAATTGAAATTTTTTTATATAGGCAACTAACAGGTTAATTTTACCCGGTGCTACTTTATTCTATCATAGTGTAATTTTTTAATTCAGCTTATTACAACTCAAATTATATCTTAAAGATAAAACACATGATATCTAAAAATGAGAAATATAACAAGAATTCTTACCTTCATTCTTTCCCCTCACTTGACTCAGTTTTTTTTCTGGAAATGGTCCATAACTATAACTCTAGTTGTTTGTTGCAATGCATTTTTCTAATTTCATTGTTTACAGTAACAGTTATTATTTTATTTCAATCATTGCTACTATTCTATCCCCCACTTCTTAAATTCTTAATTTTAGCACAATTCTAAACCTGCTGAGTGAATTTTTCAGGAACACTCTATAGTGTTACATATTCTTCTTTCACATATAGCCAAGAAATTGTTCCATATCTTGGCACATGGATGATATTTACAAAATTCTTGGATCATAATTCTATTTTCTTTTAAAGCACTGCATATAACATTATGTTGTTTCCTGGTATCATGACAATTGGAGATAAATTTCTTTTAGGTAACCTTTCTTTATTTTTTACCCCACCACATGTTGAATTGGTTTAATCCCTGCAATTAAATACTCTTATTGATTGTGTCAGAAAACATATCTATTACCCGTGACTTCTCTTTGAGGTACCATCTCTTACAACTCGCCCTCCTGCTCTGGATTCTGAATTTGCATCATCACTTCACTCAAGAGAGTTCATGGCCTTCTCACCACAGTGTTCCAGGATAGGTGATTATTTATTGGATCCAGCAAAAGACACAAAGATACAGATTCAGAATACAGGTTCTTGTCAAAGTCATGCCATTTTTATTTCAGTTCAGAAATAAAGCCAAAGGCTCACTCTTCGATGCCTGTTTCTAGTTACCCTTATATTTGGGAGAAAGATGAGACTGTTTCAGAGAGCATGAGGCGTCCTGAGGGCATAGTGTATAAGAAATGTTCTAAACCACGAACAAGCTCTGTGGGAGAAAGATGGGACTTTCTAGTCTCATTAAAAGTTAGTCTCAGAAACCCACAGGGGCAGTTCTACCTCACCCAATAGGGTTGCTATGATTGACATCAGCTAGACAGCAGTAGATTTGGTTTGGGGTTTTAGTTTTAGTTCCAGAGAGAGAGTTGAGATTATCCTTGGGCTTAGTTTTTAAATCTCTTAAGAGGGGGCTTCAAATGTTCTCAGAAAAATTTCATTGTCTTTTCATTTCATTTTTCCATGAACTTATTAAAATCCACTCATACACTCTATGACCATAAAGTTTTAAAACAGAGGTAATGAGACCCCAGTTTGTCTGAATCTGAAGCCTTTGTGTCTGGATCATCCTTTCATAGACATTTCATTTCATCACGTTTTGATTATGTTCTTCACATGTGAGATATTTGCCTCTTATATTCCAATTTCCTTATCTGCAAAGTCTGCAAGTCATACAGCCCATAAAATAATTAAAAGGCATGAATAAGATGAAGAGAGAACTTGTGCTTGAGAAATGGATGTACCAGCATTAATGGTTATAAATGATTCCAAACAACACATGGGTGCCCTGAAATTCCCCAACCCTTCTTTTATCTCTCAACAGCTTTCAGCAATAAAAAGGCAAAGGAACTTTTATTTCTAATTATTCTGGAATGTCAATGGCAGTGGAAAAAAATAGTTAAACTTGAAAAGTCAATTACAAACAAATGTACCATGCAAATGTCAATATGGTCTGATCCTGAAAGGTGGAGTTCATAAGAAGCTTAGGGAGGGAGGGAAGGAACAGGATCTGGAAGAATCCTCAGCTGTCACAGCTGCGATGTAAATCCCAGCACCAAGAACAGCAGTCCACTTGCTGGGTCAGAATCAGTCATCCCCATCTCTAGTCCAACCCTTCCATGGTCCAGGGCCAGAGACACAATGCTAGTCTTTCTATGATGGGCATTCCCTCATCTCTGTGAAGTTATGCATCTCCTTTTTGTTCTGTCTCCAGGTTGTTCTGCTCTACGCCTCGACCTACGTGCTGGTGTCCCTCAGTATAGACAGGTACCACGCCATTGTCTACCCCATGAAGTTCCTGCAAGGAGGTGAGCTGGCTTCCCCATGAGCTCTTGTGTGAGGAGTCATCCTTGAGTGGGGAGTGGGGAATGGAATTGCTTTCACCAACATATGCTTTTTCCACAGAATGTCTTGTTGTTGAGAATATTGACTGTAGAAGATGCACCAATCCAACACTGTCGACACAAACAATTCAGTGACATTCGTTATTGTCTACAAACGTTATTGTCTATAAATTTATTATGTAACCATTCTCACCATCCTTTTTGGAGTGGCTCCTCTTCCATTCATATAAATTCACTGTTCCCCAGGTTCACTAGCTAAGCTATCAAGTTATGCTGCCCTAAAATCTGGGAGAGGGACATGTCTGACCAGAGAACATGAGAGCAATTGAAGGGGAGTCAGAGAGTAGAGCACATCCTGGCCCACAAAGCCTCGCAGTCAATATCCCCACTCAGAACAGCCAATGCACAGAGAGAACAATGTGGCCAGCCCAAGTATGAGACATGGCGTTTCTAGCTGACCCATGGCCCAACGGAGGACAACACTGGAGAAACAGTGTCAGGATTGCACCTGGTCTGAACCGCACCACACCAAGGCGAAGCACTAAGGGTGTGCAGCAGAGTAGTGGGGGGAAGAGAGCATGGAGGTCCCAAGGGAGTGCCAAGGATAGACTTTGGAGCCTGGGCATGGCACCCCATCAGATTCAACCTGAGGACACTCCTAGAGGTCAACAAACAGACCTTGAACTATTTACAGGTTTTTCTTTATTTTTTTAATTATTTTTACATATCTACATATGACATTTTTTGTTGTCATCGTTTTGTTTTCTGTTGTTGCTTCATCTTGTTATGTCTTGTTTTTTTATTTTTTGTTATCTTTGCAGGTCTAGCTAGATAAACAGTCTGGGGTAGAAAGCAATGGGACCGATGATAGTTCCTGTGGGGACATGGTAGAGTGGGAGGCAGGGGAAAGGAGGCATTGTTGACCAACCCAGGGACAAGGGAGCAACAGGTAATCCAAAATCAGTGCCAAGAAGGGCGTGAGAGGCTTGGTAAGGATTTATCAAGAGATAATTTTTGAGAGAAATTACAGAAACCCAAATGAAGGCTGAATGTGATAGTGGGACAAGAGGAAAGTAAAGGGAAATAGAGAAGAGAAATAGAAAGCAAAGGGCATTTATAGAGGTCTAAACAAAGTCGTATACATAGGTGAATATATTTATATATGATGATGGGGAAATAGATCTGCATGTATATATTTATAGGGTTAGGATTAAGGCAGCAGTTGGACATTGGGCCTTCACTCAAGTACTTTCTCAATGCAAGAACACTTACTTCTATTAAATAGTCATTCCATGATGCTCACCTTCCTGACACGATCACTGAAGACAAATAAGTGCATAAGCAAAAGTGGTGAAGAAAACTGATGGTGCCTGGATATCAAAAGATATAGCATCTGGGGTTTTAAAGGCTTGAAGATAAACAAGCAGCCATCTAGTTGAGAAGCAGCAAAGCCCACATGGAGTAAGTATACCAGCCTGTGTGACCATGGGGTGTCCAAGGGACCAGGTATCAAGCATCAAAACTAAAAATCATATCATTGTAAATGAAGGGGTGTACAGATTCGGGACCCAAAGCCCATCTGTAGATAATGGGACATCTCCTTACAAAAGGGTCCTGGGGAAGAGACAAGTAGTATAAGAATGATGAAACCTACAACTTTCCTCTAGTTCTTCAATAATTACTCTCCCCAACTATCATGATCCCCACTACCTTACAAATCTGGCTAAACCAGAGGATGTACACTGGTACAGATAGGAACCGGAAACAGGAAGAATTCAGGACAGATGATCCCTTGAGGACCAGTGGTAAGAGTGGCAATACCAGGAGGTTAGAGGTAAGGTGGGGTCGAAAGGGTGAACAAATTATAAGTATTTACATTAACCTCCTCCCTGGGATACAGACAATAGAGAAGTGGGTGAAGGAAGACATTGGACAGTACAAGATATGACAAATTAAAAATAAAGTGTAAATTATCAAGGGTTCATGAGGGAGAGGGAGAAATGAGGAGCTGATACCAAAGGCTTAAGTAGAAAGCAAATGTATTGAGAATGAGGAGGAAACAAATGCACAAATGGGCTTGACATACAATGGATGGATGGATGGATTGTGATAAGAGTTCTATGAGCTCCCAATAAAAGGATTTGTTTAATCCCAATGTAAACAGATTTTAAAAGAATGCAATGTCCAGGGCAAATCTTCTTTACTAGCTAAGCTAAATTATTCATAGGTTTTGAGAACATCCATTTTAACAGAATGTCAACTTGATTCCAACTCGTAGTGAGTCTATAGGATGGACTAGAACCTCCCTGTAGAACTTCCCAGGTGTAAATCTTTGCATAAACAGACACGACACCCACTGTCTTCCTAGCAAACTGCTGGTGGGTTCCAATCCCCACCCAATCATTCTGGAACTGAGCACTTCATCACCTCAAGAAGACTTTAGGGGATATTTTTGGTATAAGGTTTACTAATATAGACTGAGCCCCGGTGGCATAGTGGTTGAGTACGGGACTGCGGCCCACGGGCTTGGTGGCTCAAATCCAGCAGCAGCTCTCCAGGAGCAAGGCTGGATAGTTCCCATGACCACCAGAGGGCAGTGATGCCCCAAAAATTTTTTTAAAGGTTTACTGATATATTCTTAATAATAACTCTATTCATTCTTTCCCATCCTTCCTCCTCCCTTTCTCCTTAAAAGAAAGACAAGTCTTTCTACACCCATAGAGTTAGAGTCACCGAAACCACAAGGGTCATTCTACCTAGTCACTGTGAGTCAAGGTCAACTCAATGACAATGAGTTTGCAGAGATTGTCCCCCTTTCTCAAAATTCTCTGGTATCTCCTTCCCCATATCAGGGTCATGACTGTCCAAAAAAGACGTGTATAAGAAAATGTGGTGCCTTTAAAAAGGTTGGTAATTCCCAGGAATGATCCAAAGTCAGTATGACTCACTTTGCAATCATTCACCTTAGTCCTAATGTTCTCCCTTTTCTTGTATAGCAGTACTGTTGGTGCTATTATTAAAAACATACTATATTATTAAAAATACACTATATTATTAAAAACATATTATAGAACTCTCCTGATATTTTAAATATAAAGATGGCTTGTTTGCATAACAGAGATATATGGAATATATTAAAGGAAGCAAATGCTTAAGGGGAAAGTGCTGCTTTGACAAACTGATAACGTCTGAATTTCATAGCAGATGTGTCCCAGGCAGGAGGACATCGAAGGAACAAACCAGAAAAGGGCTGTTGCTGCTGGGTGCCGCTGCATCCATTCTGAGTCATAACGACTCTATCTACGTACAACAACATGAAACACACACACCTGATCCTCTGCCATAACGCACTTGTTTTTCTCACTGAACCCGTTGTTGCATCCATTTTTAAATATATCCGACTGGGACTCTTTATCTCTTAGTCTGCCTTTCTACTTTACCAAGCATAGTGTCCCTTTCCAGGGATTAGTCTATGCTAATCACATGTCCAAAGTATCTGAGATAAAGTCTAACTGGTTTTGCTTCTAAGGAACGTTATGGCTGTACTTCTTTCAAGATACATTGATTTTTTTTCCTTTTGGCAGTTGATGGTATCTTCGATATTCTTTGTGAACACTACAATTCAAAGGTGTTGATTCTTCTTCAGTTTCTCATATTCCATGTCCAATTTTCACATGTATAAATGGTGATTGAAAATCCCTTGGCTTAGAACAGGTACACTTTTGTCCTGAAAGCAATATCCTTGCCTTTCAACACTTTAAAAAGAGTATGTGCCCACCAAAGGAGAGCAGTGATGCCCCCCCACCAAAAAAAAAGAGAGTATGTGCCACCGATGTGCCCAATGAAATGCATCACATGATCTCTTGAGGATTGATTGGAGATCCCAACAAGATTAAATCCTTGACAACTTCAATCATTTCTTCTTTTATTGTGATGTTATCTATTGGTTCAATTGTGATGATTTTGGTCTTCTTCATATTGAGTTGCAATCACTACAGAAGACTGCAATCCTTGATCTTCAGCAAGTGTGTTAAGCCCTCCTCACTTTCAGCAAGCAAGCTATGGCATCTGCATATTGCAGGTTGGTTATAAGTTTTCCTTTAATCCTGATGCCACACTCTTCTACATATTGTCCATCTTCTGTGATTATTTTCTCAGCATAAAGATTGAACAAATATAAGGAAAGGATATATCTTCTCAAGACTATCCAAAGTCTTTTTTTAAAACATTCACATAACAGAATACCTTTTCATAGTCAAAGAAATACAAGTGAACATATATCTGGTACCCTCTACTTTCAGCCAAGCTTCATCTGATATCAGCAATGATATGCCTTGTTCCACATCCTCTGCTGAATCCAACCTGAACCTCTGGCAGCTCCCTGCAATATACTGCTACAACGATGGTTAAGTGATCATCAGTAAAATTTTACTTTCATGTGCTATTAATGATGCCATTCTATGATTTGTGTATTCTGTTGGATCACCTCACTTTTAAATGGGTACAGATATAGGTATCTTCTGATCAAGTGGCTTAAAAATAGTGCCTTAGAATTTTCCTTGCTTAGGTGAGGGAGTACGTCCAATGATTGATCAGCTTGTTGAAACATTTCCAACATCATTCCATCAATTCCTGGAGCCTTGTTTTTGGCTCATACTGTCAGTGTGGCATGAACGCCTTACTTATATGCTACCTCTTGAAATGGTTGAATGTCCACTAGTTTCTTTTAGTACAGTGGCTGTGCATTCTTTCCATGTCTCTGTGATGCTTCCTGCATCATTCAATATTTTGCCCATAGAATTTTCAATAGTGTAGCTAAGGGCTTGAATTGGTTTATGTCCTTGTTGCTCTTTCAGTTTAAGTATGTTAAGCCTGTTCTTCCTTCCTGGTTCTCTAACTCTAGGTCTTTGCACATTTCATTATAATATTTGATTTTGTCTCCTCTACCTGCCTTTTCAAATTTCCTGTCCAACTCTTTAAGTTCATCTTTTCTCCTGTTTTTTTAGGTACTCTATGATGAGCAAGTTTCAGGATCTCTTCTGACATTCATTTTTATCTATTCCTTCTTTTCTCTCTTTTAAATGACCTTTTGTTTTCTTTGTGTATGATGTTCTTGATTCATCACACAGCTATCAGATCTTCTGATATTAGTACTCAATTCACAAATTTGTTCCTGAAATGTTCTTGAGATTCAGGTAGGATAAGCTCAAGGTCATATTTTGGCTCATTTTGGCTTTTGTGGACTTGTTCTCATTTCTTTTGGTTTCAATCTGAACTTATGTGTGAGCAATTCATAATCTGTTCCACAATTTTCCTCTGGCCAACACTTGTTGCTGATATTGGACTTCATCATCTCTTTCAACAGATGTAGTCAATTTGATAACTATATATTTCGCCTGGATAAGTCCATCTTTATAGTTGACTTTTGTGTTGCTGAAAAAGGTATTTATGATGAAAAAGTCATTTGTCTTTCAAAATTCTATCATGTAATTTCCAGTTTTGTTTCTATCACCAAGACTGTAATTTCCAACTCCTGTTGCTGTTCTTCAATTCCAACGTTTGCTTTCTAATCACCAATAATTACCAATGCATCTTGGTGGCGGGATTGATCATCTTAAACTGAAGAAGCTGTTAAAATTCAATTTCTGCATCACTAGTTTTAGTGGTTGGTGCATACATTTGAATAATAGGTGTATTGATTAGATTTCCTTGTATGTGAATTGGTAATTACCCTATCACAGACAGTATTATACTTTAAGATAGATATTGAAATGCCCTTTTTTGACAATAAATGCAACACCATTCCTCTTAAGTGTGTCATTCCCAGCAGAGGCTTTCCTGACACAAGATTGAAAATGACCAATATCAGATCATTTCAGGTTACTAACACTTGTGATATCAGTCTTTATTAGTTGCATATCCTTTTTTCTGGGCTTCAATTTTCCTAGATTAATATTCATACATCCCATATAATAATTACTGATATATATTTGCAGTTGCAACTTCTCATGTTGAATTTTTGTCTCATCAGCAAACAAAGTCCCCATAGATTTCCTCCACCCATTGCATTATTATTGAGTCTATTTTGAGAAGGCAGCTCTTCCTCAGTCGCATTTTGAGGACCTTCTAACCTTAGGAGCTCATCTTCTGGCTCTGACCATGTTCAGTTGCTAATCTTCATAAAGCATTCAGTATCTGACAAGGTTTGGGAGCTATTCCCAAGGTTCGCCATTGCTAATCCCCCTAAAGTGAGCAGCCCATTTCTTTGGTGTATTCTGTTCTTACTCTAAAACTCTGGTGAAACCTGCTCACTTTGGGGGATTCTGCTGAGTGATGTCAAAAATACCAGTGACATTGTGTCTAGAATCTCAGCAACCCACAAGCCACCACAGTATGACAAACTGACAAGCAAATGGTGGAAGAGGATGATGCAGCCATTTAAAATGGAAACAACTCCCCAAAAGTATAAAAGTGTTTGACTGCTAGATATGTGTCATAAAGACTGCTTCCATTTACTTGAAATTCTTTGTTCATTTCTTAAGAGTTCTTAATTCATAACTGATTTTTAAAATTTTTCTTTTGTTGTTTTTTAGTTTTAGATAATCATTAAGTAAATCATCCAATGTGACTTAGGCCAAATATATATATATATATATATATATATATGTGTGTGTGTGTGTGCACACATATATACATATATGTGATTATGATTGTCCTCCCCACAAAGGTATTGCACAGCTTGGCATTTCTTTCCCATTTCAACTTGAGTTAGTGACTGTACAGATTTGACATTCTTGTTTCAATACTATCAGAGGAGTACCTGAAGATGGTTATATATTTACAAACACAAGGGAAAGACTTTCTGTAATTATATAAAGTCATAATTAGACAAAAGTTAGATTTTGAAGGGGAAGGACAAAATTAGATTTCTTTCCCAAAGTAGTGAACATAGCCTTTGATCTTGCTCATTTTTTTAGAAGCAAATTACTGTGCCCCCATTGCTATCCACACCCCAGAAATGATAAAATAAATTATAGTTGACAATCCTTTGGGAAACTAAGAAGAAAAGCTCTCCTTGATATAGAACCAGTAAGTAATCTCTGAATGAAGGAGACACAGGGGTCAAAGAGAAGCCTGAAAACACACAGGAAAGGTCCCCAATCATCAAAAGCAGAATGAGCCTAACAACTGCTACCTGAGCAGATGGGGTAAAGGGCAAAAGGCTTAAGGCAACTAAGCCTTTTGTGAATCTCCTTGCAGAATTACAAGTGCTTATCATAGCTTATCCATCCTCCCTAACCCAGGCTAGCGGCAGGGATGGAGGTATTTGCTGCCAACTGGCAGGAGACTGGGGTTGAAAACAAAGAAGGGAGTCCTGGAGGAAAGACAGGCTCCTGGCTACAGGACTCGTTCCCTGGCTACTCTGTCCACTCTCCTTCATACGCTTGAGAGCTCACAAAAGTCAGAAATTTAGTGACCTCCGTTACCCTTCAAGCAGACTGAGAAAATGAGAAAGCCATAGCAAGGAACCTTGACTACAAAATGTAATCAATTATCATAAAAAATGTGACAGATGCCAACATTGTGAAAAATAGGTACTAAATTTAAAACACCATTCCACAGAACCCACAACTAAGGAAGCAAAACTACTAGAGCAAGCAGATCAAGACTTTAGACTATTTACAATTTATATCATCAGGGAATTGCAAGCGTATGAGGACATGGACATTTAGCTTGCTACTAGTGGGGTGGTAAATTGGTACAGCTACTCTGAAGGGGAAGTTAGTTGTGTCTACTAAAATATAAAATCCCTTTGACATATAAATTCTACTTCCTGATATCTTTCTCAAGAACCACCCTTGTATGCGCAGAAGGGGACATGTATACAAATGCATGTATCTTAGAGTGTCGAAGATAACAGCAAACATTCAAAGCTCACTTGGGAATTCCTTGTGGAGAAATGGCTACTTTTGTGATTTCAGAAGATTGTATTCAATAAGGAATTAAGTCAATAATAATTCTACGAGAAATAAGAAAGACCAAAGAAAAACTCATGTCCTTGAGTTGTGGTGCTGGTAAAGAATATTAACCATCGCTTGAACAGCCAGAAGAATGAATGAATTTGTCTTGGAGAAAGGACAGCCAGAAGATTCCTGACAAGGAACAATGGTGAGACTTTGTCTGTGTACTTTGGACAAGATCCCTGGAGAAGGACATCATGCTAGGTAAACTATGAGGATGTGTCCAAAGACTCGTGGAAAAATCAAATTAAAAGACAATGGAATTTTTTTCCACCCGCACCACCCCCGTGTGCAGGGTCAGAATAACACAGGAGGCCCCTCGGTGGGCGCAGTTATAGCAACAATTGTGAGGATGCACCAGACTGGGTGGTGTTCGCTTCAGTCTTACATAGAGGCATCATGAGTCGAAACCAATCGCCAGCACCTAACAACACTGAAACAATAATAATGCTCACTATGATGGCAACGTATGCTCCCATGTGCTTGACACAATGGATGGAAGTCTGGATTGTGATAAGAGCCTTCAGAGTCCCCAATAAGATGATTAAAAACGTTAATAATAATGTGTACTGAGTGAATATTCTGTACCTTCCCCTGGTGTTAAGCACTCTCCTGACAACTAGAAGTCTGCAGGTTTGAACCCACCTCGTGGCTCTACAGCAGAAAAAAGGGACCGTCTGGCCTCATGAAGAGTCCCGCCTTGGAAACCTTATCAGATCTTCCCATTCTGACCTGGAAGGTTGCCACGAGTCAGACATGATTTGACAGCAATTACTGGGTAATATATATTACCCTAATTTATATATATCCCTAATCCTCACAAGGAAATTTCAATCTAGAAAGTTAAAGGAATTTACTTAATGTCACATGCAGGGGCAGAATTTGAACTCAGGCTCTTCGAGTCGAGCAAATTGTCCTCAACTTAAGCCATCCTCCTTCTCTAGGCGGAGGTGGTGGATCCACAAACATGACTGTGCTTGGATATGAAAGCAACTATATCACATTCTGAGGGATATAAACATGTGTACCATAATCTATGCAATGTGAAAAGAATGAAGTGGAAAGAAAAACCCAAATGCCACCAGTGATTATATGAGGATAGAGAGAGCAAGAGGAACGCAGGAGAGAATGCAGTGAGCATGAAGGTGTAAAAGAGACATGCATACTGCAGGAGGGGACGAAAGAGTTGAAATGATGTCTTATACTGAGTAGAAGGCGGCAGGGGTAAGTGTGGACGAACAGGTGGGAGAGGCAGTGGCCATGAAACCAGGGGGAAGGAAAGAGGAGTCAAAACTTATTTTTTTTACCAAAGTGGTAATGACTTTAACCAACAATTTTAGATAAGTTGATCATTTTAAGGTTTGGAAGGAGGTATAAATGTGAGAACAACTAGAAAATTTTTGACTAGTAATAGCGAGAACTTTAGTGTGCAATAGTGAAATGCAATATAATATGCCAATGATAAAAATAAGGATACTGGAATAGGAGTGTTCCCCCCAGTGACCACAAACAGATTCCGAGACATGGTCCTCCCATGCGTGTCAGGGTAGAACCGTGTTCTATCGAGTTTTCAATGGATGGTTTGGAGGATATGGGTTCCAGAAAGAAACCAACTCCCTACCATCAAGCTAATACTGATCATATATAATTTCAAATCAGTTAGGAAAAAACGAATCTGTATATGGTGGTAAAATAACCACGTAATCACTTGAAAAGATGATTGTATCAACACGTCACAGCTAATGACAAAATAAAATTTAGTCAGATATAAGGAGCAAAATGTTCATACATAAAATTATGACAAGACCAGATGAGAATTTTTATATTATTAGAGAACGTTTTGTAGCAAGAACGTAAAAAGTCAAAACAATGATCACAGTTTTTATGACTGCAAAATCTTAATACAATCTTTACCCAAATAACAAATGCTATAAACACTCAAAAAGAAAATTTTACAAACAAAAGATATTTATAGTTTATGTAACAGGCAAAGGGTTAATGAGGAAATGACATGAGAGTCATATCTGAACTTCTTTGGCTACACAAGGGGAAGAGAGTAGCCCAAAAACCACTGCCACAGGTGGGAAGTCAGAAGTGTCTCCCCTGTCCATCCTTCTTTATCCACTTCTGACATTCATTGTCCTATCCACAGTATCCTATTTGTCTGATGGTTTTAATACTGTCAAAATGGCTACACGGAACCTACAGATATGGGAAAGTCAAGTCACAAGTCAAGATCCGGACACACTAAGGATGCAGTTCATTTGTCCTCAGCATTGTCTCTTCTCAGTCATGCAGTTAAGCATGTCTCTCTCAGATCATAAGTTTCTCAACCACGTGGTCCCTTAGCCTAGGACATACTCAGGTGAGTATTGAGATAAATGCCCCAAAAGTGACCCCACTCTACAAGTCAGCCTTCTCCCCACTCAGCTTTACTCATTCTGTGAGCTGTTGACATCGCCACCCTCTATCCTGGTCTCTGTGGTGCACCTCCAATACCTGTGCTGCCACTGCCACTTCACACAGAAATCACCCACCACCTCCACCATTGCCTCCACCTCCACCACCACCTCCTCATCCTCCTTATCCTCCACCACCACCACCATCACCACCACCTCCACCACCACCATCACCTCCACCACCACTATTTACTGTCCTTTCTTGATGGTGGTGAGATTCTCTGTTCCTGCTTCTGAAATGACCTTCTTTATACTCAATGAAAACTCACCAACAGCCAAGTTAAAAAAATCCACTACACCTTATTTACAGTAATCCTATAAGACAGGGTGGAGCTTCCCCTGTGTGTTTCCAGGAATGTACTTTCCAGGAATGTACCTGTATGATGACAGTAGGAAGCCTCATCTTTCTTCCAAGGAGTGACTAATGATGGGTTCAAATTGCTGACCTGGTGGGTCTCAGCCCAGTGTGTACCACTAGGCAATCTACTCGATGGAAGTGAATTAGGTTTGGAGTCATTGGAATTACAAAACTGGAAGAGCCATAACAAGTAATTACACCTTACTGCAGTTGACATCCTGCTTACAAAGAATTCTGGTAGATAAGAGGAAACAAAAGATACAGCAATTAAAATGAGAGAAGAACGTGAGTGAATTTAAAAGAAATAAAGATAGATAAGAGATAAACAGAACATTACACTGGTCAGTTTGGGAGATCATGAGAAAAGGAAATCTTTCCACACTTCCAATAGAAGCCATGAATTGCAGACCCTTTTGGGGGAAATTTAGCAATAATTGTCTAGAGCCTATACATTTTCCCTTAATAATCTATCCTAAAGAAATAACCAAAGCAGTTTTTAAAGATTTATAGGTATCATTTATAGTGAAAATAGTTAAACACGACCAAAGTACTTAGTAATAGACTATACAAAATTGAAATTTGATATAAACATTGAAAAAAGCGTTATTTTATCAGTGCTGTTCAGATTGAGTTTCTCAGGCTCCCAGAAGGGGTGTGTGTATGTGTGTGTGTGTGTGTGTGTGTGTGTATGCGCTTGCTTCAGGTAGTGCCGGTGAGTCTGAGCACCACCCACCTGAGCTCTGTCATCCCTGTACATTTCTATACTGTGTTCAACATAAAATTATATTTGAAGGAAGGAGTCTAATATTTCCCTGAAAAATTGTCATATTTGTTTCAGAAAGGAAAGCAGGCTGCCAAGTAGCATGTTTATGATAACTGATCTCATTTGTTCTTTGTAATCTAGAGCTTTATGGATAGGTAGCCAATATTTTTAACTAGCTATTTCTGGGTGGTGGCACTATGACTTTCGTTTCTTTTCTCTGTTTTTGTTCATTTGTTTATTTGTGTTTTGTGATATTTCTGTAATCTCTACCTGTTACTTAATGATTAAAAGAAACACAGGCATATCATAGAAAGCAAGATGGCAAAGGCAAGAGAAGGACGGCACTGGACATTTGATGTGCACAAATGAAAGAGGAATTCTGGCTTTGGACCAGTAACAAGTACAGCCACTGTGGAGGACACTCACCAGGCCTCTAACCTGCATTATATCAGTGCAGTCCTTGGACTGTGACTTCATGACAGAGGGGCTCAGTCACCTGGAAAGCCAACAGTCTTCTTGTCATTCTGTGTTCACAGACTGTACCTGTGAACAAGCTGTCCTCTAAACATGCGCCTACCTAGCAGCCTAAGACAGTGGGGATTGCCACTGGAGCCCTGCACTGACATGAGGAAAGTACCTCCAAGCACATGCCTTGATGGGACTTTGGGGGAGACATTCTAAGATCCCTTGGTTGAATATTCTAAACCATAGCTTCATTTAATCCTAACCCAATGTATACTCTGACACGTATGGATTCTCCTTTGATTTTTTTTAGCCTGTTCATGTCCATCCTATTCAAAAGTAAATGCCTTGCCTTCTCATCAAGTGGAATTTGAGTAGGGCTCAGAGTCCACAGATTGCCCCCGAAGTCCAGGCTATATAGCAGACCATGTTGATAAAATGCATGGTGCAAAGATTGGTATGCTCATCTGCTAATCTTAAGGTTGGAGGTTCAAGAACCTCAGAAAATGTCCTGGAGATCTGCTTACATGTAAATCAATCGGTAATGACCCAATGGAGCGCTTTTATATCCTGACACTTGTAAAGTCATCAGGAGTTGAAAATGAGTGGGTGTCACCTTGTTTGATTTGTTTACACCAGTGAAAGAACAAGACCCTGCTGCAGCAACTACTGAAGAGGTCCAAGATCTTAGAAACCCACCAAATTGTCACGTGATCTTTTAATCCCATTGTATTTTGTGCTTTTCTCAACCAAACTCACACTGCTTTCCATCCACCCCGAGCTTATTTCAAGGTTCTTTCTTGGTCCTACAACTTTTTAAAAATGTATATTTCTACAAAAAAATAAAGGTATGCTTGTCCTACTCATTTTGTAAGGATGTTGTGACATTTGGCAACAGCCTTCAAAGACTGTCCTAGTGTGTGGCAGCAGTGAGGACTGTAAGAGATTGAAGTTACAGAAGCTGAGCATGTGTTAGTGGGTACAACTTAGCCTTTGTAGTCACCTATCAAATGTTTGAGGTACAAACTGAGCCCCCGAACTCCACAGAATTAGGTACATCAGCCTTTCAAGAGTCACTTGAATGAATCAGGGAAGAAAGAGAAGAGTAGAAACTGAGGAACTATGACCTATAAAAGCATTTGCTTCTTAATCTTCACATCAGTCCAAAAAGGGGGCTATTTTTATCCTCATTTTATGCAAGAGGAACCAAGGTTCTGGAAGGCACTAAGAGGCCAGTGTGACTTGAACACTGATAAAGATTCTTAGTCACAATAGACACCAGGTATGCTCCCTAAGGCTATTTCCAGTTTGCAGGTGTCCCTTTCTCTTCTTTAAGCAGAGAAGCAAGCCAAGGTCCTCATCATGATTGCCTGGAGCCTCTCCTTCCTGTTCTCCATTCCCACCCTAATCATATTTGGAAAAAGGAAACTCTCTAATGGAGAAGTGCAGTGCTGGGCCGTGTGGCCTGATGACTCCTACTGGACACCGTACATGACCATCGTGGCCTTCCTGGTGTACTTCATCCCTCTGACCATCATCAGGTAAGGGGTGAGAGGGGGCTTCCTCTGCCTATTAAATGCCACTCCCCTCTTCTGTGGCTCACTTATCACTTAGAGCATCTGGAGGAACTAGTTGAATTGAAGGATTTCACCTAAAGTGACTATTGACTAAGCCTCGCTCATCCAAAGTAGAGTAAGGAAGAGGGAACAAACATTTTCTCAGTATATATCACAGAGTCTGCCTTGTGCGACGTGTCCAACTATCAACCACATGACAACTCTGTGAAGTAACTACTCGTTTCCATTTTATAAATGATCAAATTCAAACTCAGAAAACTTAATTTAACCAACATCATGTTTTTATTCCATACGATACAGTCTTTCATAGGAAGGGTAGATACTGTTGAAGTGAAAACTGAACACATGGACACTAATGTGCTAGAGTGGGTGTGCTGGGAAGGAAAGGCACAGCAGTGGCAGCTATTTGGGTTCCCTCGGGTTGCTGTACCAAAATATCATACATGTGGGTGGCTTATAAGAACAGAAATGTCTTGTCTCACAGTTCTTGAGGCTAGAAGTCTGAAACCAAGGTGTTGGTCACGTGGAATTCTCCTGAGGTTTTGAGGGTGAGTTATGCTCCATTTTTCTCTCCTAGGTTTTAGCAGCTCCAGGCTTTCCTGAACTTATAGCTGTTGCATCACATGGTGTGTCTACCTTGGTCTCTTTCTCTCTTCCTTTTCTTCTTTTAAAAAGGGCACCACTATGATGGAATTCAGACCGACGCTACACATGATGACTTCATGTTAAGCCAATAACATCCTCAAAGGCACAATTTCCAAACAGGGTCACATTCACAGGTGCCAGGAGTTAGGATTTCAACATAAATCCACCACAGTTCAATCACATCAACAGAATATGGTGGAGAGCCCTTCTGGAGACCCACTCTTGGGAGAGGGAAAGGCTGGGAAAGGGAATGTGAGCTCACTGATAAAAGGAGGCCAGAGGGAGGGTGGGTGAAGTGGTTACACCAGCAGGTGGTTGCCATTGGAAGTGAGAGGGTCATTAAAACTTCTTCAAGTTGCTGGGGTCAGGCTGATTGTGAAGGACCTTTGAAACCAAATCAGAGACTCTTCTTTTCGTCCTGCAGCCAATGGTCTCTCAGTAGAGACTACAACACAGTCAAGGCACAGTCTCATTTGGTTATGTGGCAGCATTATCCGCTGAAATGATGGTTCTGTATGTGTGCACGAGCCAGAAATGCAAGCAAGGATCTGGCATATTGAGTAGTGTGGGGGGTGGGGCACATTATTCCTCAGTATTTGCCTCAAGCTCATCGTAGTGTGTCACATGTTATGTTCTAGGTGAAGGATTAAGAGTTATTTTGATAATATAAATAATATTATGGATTATGTCTGCTTATAGTGCAGTTAATGTTTCATACTTTATTAAGGTAATTACATCGCACTTAAAATCGCAAAGGCAGGCAGTGCCAATGGGAGAAAATTTGGCAATAAGCTTCTAAGAGCTGGAGTGAGGTTCAGAATTCACAGGAGGGAAATTTCTAGATCAAAGGCAGTATAAAATAAGGGGGATCAACACAATATCATTGAAAGAAAGGAAGGCATGAGAAGTGCACAAAAGCTGCAGACAGCAAAGGTAAATGTGATTGCACACACAGCCCTGCATCATCAAACAAGTGGATGCAAGGGCTTTTTGTCTCTATGGTTACACAAACAGGATGCACCCATGACCATATATTTCTACTCCAGTATTTGTATGTGGTATACATATATATTCTATATTTTAATAGACATTATAAAATATGTATCTGAAAATGCAAGGCAAACATGACAGCAGGTAGCCACAACCAGACATTTTGAGGGACTAATCACTAAGATGAGGGGCTCAGGATCAAAGTCTTGGAAGACTTAAGGTCAAATGGCACCACATAGCCCACAGAGACAATGTTGAAAAGCTACTTTGTTGAGTCAAGTTTTTGGTGTGAATAGCTTAAAACACCACCAAAGGACTAACACAATGATGGTACTTTTCCCATCAAGGAAGCACAGGAGAATGACAAAAATCAAAGACACATGGAAATAATTAGCTAAAGGATTGATGGACCATGCAAACCCCAGTCAGCACCATGATCCTACAACGAGAAAAACTAGATGGGGCCTAGATACCACTGCTGACCACCCTGAGATGGTCCTGTATAGTGTAGGAGAAAAATGCGAAGCAAACTTAAAAGCATGAATAAAACCAGGTGGGGCTGAGCCCCAGTGGCGTAGTGGTTGTGCGCAGGACTGAGGCCCACAGGGATGGAGGTTCAATTCCAGCAGCGGCTCCACAGGAGCAGTCTGAGCCTCCTACTCCCACCACCAGAGGACAGTGATGCCAAAAAAAAAAAAAGACCAGGCTTATTCCTCTGGCAGGGACAGGGGGAAACCCCAAAATTATGACTCATAAGAGTGCTCAAAGTCTGGAACTGACCTCAGGCTAGTAGTTTAGCCTTCATCCTCACCACAGATGGGCCCAGAAGCTGAATGGCAACCCCAGGGATGCATGTACTCCTTAGATCAACTCCCAGGAGGTGGAATTAAGGAGGCACAGTGCCCAGGATAAAAGTTCAGCAGCAGGTGGGAATAGCTACGCAAGAAGGCTGTGCAGAAAAGGGAGTGGCAACGTGGTTACACTGTGAGGATTTGTCAATCTCACAAGACATGGTGTATATAATGTGGAATGGAAAACCAGTATCCCCTCCCCGTGCCCCCTTCCTGCAAAGTTTCACTTAAATCCCAATAAAATGCTTTCTTCATTTGTTTTAAATGATGGTACACATTTGAGCACTTTTAATGCTTATTAACCAACTGTCCTCAACAAAAGATGTACTCCTATGTACGACATCCTTCTACACCTATTCTAATGAAAGAAACTAACATTTCCTTATTACATTTTTGCCAATCTTATAAGGAAAGATGCATCTTTTTGATTATTCTGGGGGTACAGTGTTTTAAGAATTTTCCAGGAAACCACCAGTCTGGCTTTTTATCTTCAGCTTCCCAAAACGTTCCAGCAGAGACCTACATTATCCATTCCCTTGTCCAGGCCCCTGGATTGTTCACCATAGTAGATCTGGGGGTCATAGCAGCTCCCCAATGACTTGCTCCCCATCAGAGGCTAAGCTGCTGCCCCTGACAACCAGTTCGGCTGCTTTCCTGTGACCTCTCCCCCTTGCCCGGTCATCTCAGCTGAGCGAAAATGTGACCCCCAAACTTTATTTCACCCACCGCCTTCCTCCCCGTCAAAGAGCACGCGGAAGGGAGCTTGAAGGGAGGATGAAGGTTATTTAGACAGCCAATCAAGAGAAGTCACAGCCACACGGCCGCGCGGAGAGGCTAGAGGCAAGAGGCAGCGGTGGGAAGCCGTTAGATAGAAGCAGGTCAGGCCAGCACAGATCAACGACGCGTATCGATTTCCTCGGCAGCTCAGGGCTCGCATCACTCGGGATTGATTTTCCATCAGCTCAGGGGCAATCAGCTGCATGCAAAGCCCCTGCTCAGCAGGGCAGCGCCGTACGTGAACTGCACGGTGCACCAGGTCTGCGTAGATCTGTCATCCCCGGTCTTCACTGCCTGTCAAAACGGCCCCATTCATTAGGGCTACGGCTTCCACCAGGGCATCTTCTCAAACCCACTTACAGCTCAACTTGTGAATTGTTTTTGGTTTTTTTTTTTTCCTTCGGCATCCTCAGAAAGGGTAACGTGTCAGCTCTTGGATGAGTATAGGACAGGATTGCAAAAGTGGGTCTTGCTCAGCTGCCATCAAGCTGAAGCTGATGGGAGTGGCTGCCGAGTCCATTCCGAGGGACGGCGGTCCCACTTGTGCGAGGGAGACAAAGCACTCTGGAGACCCTCCGGCTGTGACGTCTCTGAAAACGTCATGCTGGTCTCCTGAGGAGTCTCTGGGGAGATTGGAAACACCAACTGTCCGCGAGCGTTTCAGCTGCTCACCTGCTGGAGCCTCCAGGGGCTCCCTCATCAATCTAATGTTCCCGACTCCCACCGTTGCCCCTCCCGCACCTACCCTTTGCTGCCAACTGGGAGGGGGCCGGGGAAGACCCAGTTCTCTCGTCCTCGACCTTTGTCACCCGAGCTTCACTGAAGCATCTCCCGTCTAACAGGGCTGCTCATCAGTCACTGTCTTCACTCCTCTGCCAGCCGCGCTGGTGGCTCTGCTCAAGGTTAGAGCTGCTTTCTGGGGACTTGGTGCCCTCCATATGCCTTTCTCTGATCAAAGTGAACTCTTAACTCCAAGCCCAGCTAGACCAAAGACAGCGTTACAGATAGTCTTCTGCCCACACATCAAAGAGGTGGTCGCATGCGCGCATGTGTGCACGCGCTCCCACACACATATCCACACTCACACATATGCATACACACTCACACACATCCATACAAACACCCACACTCACATCCACACACACATACACACTCACATACAGACTCACACAAATACACTCTCACATCCACATTTACACACACAAACGCACAGCTGCCCCTTGAACAACATGTGTTTCCCTGGTTACAGCAATCATTTTTAATGCCATGCCACACTAATCATAGGAGTGATAATCTCTCTGGGGAATTGTGTTTCCAGTAAAACCTGATCTCTCCTGGTTCTCACATGGTTTTCATTCTATCTTGTGCCATCCTGTAGACCTTGCATCACCCCAGGGAACCACTATGAAGAGTCGTGAGTGGCACAGGGAGTGCTCCCGAGAAATAGGGAAGTGGTGGCATGAGAAAAAGTTAATGTGTTGTCTATGGAACAGAGACCAAGGTCTGCCACTCTGGCTGCCTGCCTTTCAAGATAAATGAATTCAAGGAAAAAGCACCCTCAAAAGAAAGAAATGAGTTTGTGAAGCCATGGCTGCAGCAAGGCCAAACTCATTTCCGCTCAGTGGATTCTGACTCCAGGATCCTGTAGGGCAAAGCAGAACTGATCTTGTGGGTTTCTGAGAAAGTGACTCTTCACAGGAGTAGAAAGCCTGGTCTTGCTCCCACAGCGCAGCTGGTGGTTTTGAACTGCGGACCCTCCGATACATAACCGCTATGCCACCAGGGCTCCAGAAGAGAAGAAAACCTTCCTTTTAGTCTCATCTTGAAAATGCAATTTGTATGTGGGTATAGTACATAATAGAAAAAAGACGACACCAAACCCACTGCCGTCTAGTCTATTCTGACTTCTAGAGACATGAGGTAACTGACTGCCTCATCGTTCTCTGAAGGGAAGCAGCTGGATTTGAATCGCCAACGTTGTGGTGAACATTTCAATGCTTACTTCAAGGGCACAACATATGTGCTTACCGAGTGTTTGTGTTATCACTGAGGCTTCCAGTTCACAGATTATTAATGCTAAATTTTAGGAAGCATTAAAGGTTACACATGGATTTTCTACTATGCAGGGGTTTGTGTCCTTAACTCTTGGGTGGTCCAAGGGTCAACTACATAGATGATAGATAGATGACAGATGATAGAAGATGGTAGATAGATGATAGATAAATAGATAGATAGATAGATAGATAGATAGATAGATAGATAGATAGATAGGTAGATAGGTAGATGTTGTTAGTGACATCAAACCAGTTCTGACCCATGGCAACAGTGTGCATGACAAAATGAAACACAGCCTGTTCCCGGGCCACGTCCTCACAATTGCTCTTATGATTGAGCCTGTTGTTACAGTCACAGTGACAATCCATCTTGTCAAGGGCCTTCTTCTTCTCGCTCTTCTTTACCAAGCATGATGTCCTTCTCCAGGGACTGGGCTCTCCTGGCAATGCGTTCGAGGTCAGGAAAATGAAGGCTTTCCATTCCTGCATCTAAGGAGCACTCCGTCACACTTCTTCCATCATAGATCGATTTGTTCTTTTGGCAGTCCATGGTTCTTTCAAGACTCTTCACCCGCACCACAATTCCAGCACGTCGGTCTTTTCCTTTTGTCTTCTTTATTGTCCAACACGATATGAGGCCATTGGAAATACCATGACTTGGGTCAGGCAAATCACATCCGTGCTTTCCCATACACGTGCAGCAGATGCACCGAATGCAACACACCCCGTGGTCTCTTGACTGCTGCTTCCAGGAGTATTGATTTTGGATTCCAGCAAGATGAAATCCTTGACAACTTTAATCTTTTTTCCATTTTTCATGCTGCAGATGGGTGGAAATCGTTACCTATAGCTACATATGTATATATATATATTTATATGTGTGTGCACATAAATGCGCACACATAGGTAGCACACAGAGGATAGGGCTTCAACAAGTTCTTAGAAAAATTCCACTATCTTTTCATTTTATGTTCCAAGGCCCACCTCTCTCTGTTGTGCTTGTCGTTAAATGTACGCTCCATACAACAGAGGAAACATCACCCAGTCCCGAGACATCCTCACAGTTGATCCTGGGCTTGAGTCCATTGTCCCCGCCACTGTGTCAATTCAGTTTAGTGCAGCTCTTCATCATACCGGCCCTTTATCAAGCACGAATTCCTCAGGAATCAAGCTCCTGAACAAAAGGTTGACAGTTTCAATCCACTCAAAGGTGCCTAGGTTAAAAAGACCTGGTAATCTATTTTTAAAAGATCCCTGTCAGGATTGAATTACCCAATAAAAGTGGTAAGCCTGGGTTTACTTGTACTTACTTATTAACCTGTGGTGCACAATTTCATCTCTTTTTTTTTTTTTTTTTTTTTTTTTTAGGGCATCACTGCCCTGGTGGTGGGAGTAGGAGGCCCATCCTTTGCCCCTGTGGAGCTGGAATTGAACCTCCATCCCAGTGGGCTGCAGTCCCGTGCACAACCACTACGCCACCAGGGCTCAGCCAATTTCATCTCTTTTTTTTTCATATCCGAAATACTGTTTTGAAGTATGGCTGGCATCTGTTTCTCTCTCAACTCCATAGCCCTGTCTACAGATTTTGAGGCGCTGTTCAAATTTATCATCCCTGACAGGGACAGAGTACCTCTGCCAGGGAATAGTTTCACAGGGATTTCACCCCAAATCCAGGTGAAATTGTTCATGTTCATTGAAGATTAGTGAGTAAGCATGAGTTCACTGATGATCAGTCAATTCACACTCACCTTGTTTACTGCCTGGTCTGCCTCTGTGTCTATTGAAAACTAAATGAAGCAGTTCTACTCTGACACATATGGGGCCTCTCTGAGCTCCACAGCAACTGGATGCACATGATCCCAAACAGATGCCTTTACCAACTTCGGAGGCAAGAAGGCAATCTATCGTTTGTTTTCATTTGCAGTCCTCCTTTACAAATGAAACTCAACACTTTTTCTATGGTTTTATTAACCAGTTCCGCTTCTTTTTAAGATTTTCCCACCCAGTGTTCCTATTTTGAGGCTTGTTTTTTTTTCTACTCTTCATCTTTAGAAAGGATCTTCATATACTATTCACCAATGGCTCACTGCCATCAAGTCGATTCTGAGTTATAATGAAAAATGTAGGGTTTTTGAGGCAATAAATCTTTAGAGAATCTTATAGCCTTGGCTTCATCCTGAGAAGCACCTCTGGGTTTGAACCTCAGACCTTGTGGCTAGCAATCCAAAAGGGATCTTTATTTACATAATAAGGGTTAGCTGTTTATGTGTAACATTTCCTTGGTGTATTATTTGCTTTTTTGTGCTGATTCTGTTTTCAGTTAAGAGCGACTGGACCAATTAAGATAAAAAGATAGAACAGAGCTAAAATTCAAAATAGGAGGAGCAAATGATCAACAATTTTTAAAAAGTCAGAGTCCCAGGAAAACATTTTGCAAAACCTTCTCTACGTACAAACATTGGAGAACAGGGAATCTGGCTTCTTAAGAAATACATAACTATCTTAAACTTTAGTATATCACATATCCTCACTTTATTATTTTTGACATTTTTACATTTCTTAGCATCTTCAGGATATTGTTTCTTTCACATATTTACAATAAAAATCTCTCAATGTTTCTAGTCAGTGTTTTGTGATGATGATATATTTTAAAATTGGCTGCAATTCATTTCTGTGTTCGGAATGTATGTAAAATGCCCTCTATGAAGTCAGACTTTGCTGAGGGATAAGACTTACCAGGCAGCCACAGGGAATGGCAGTGACCCATACAGGGAGGAAGTGGGAAGGAGCTTTTCCATTGTGAGGCTGTCACCAATGCCACAAAACCAAATGTGAAATGCACTCAGATCACAATAAAAAGTTTTTGAAATCATTAATAAATCTCTCACTATCACTGATGCCTATAGACACCAATACTTAAAGATGGGGCTGGGGAGAACCTCACTTATAAAAATACTTTAAGTTGTTGGCTAATTACCCCTGCACTATTTAGTTATAATGTTAGAAGTAAGCTAGGGCTCCTTGTTGATTTTTTTCTCCCTTTATACTCAGACCTCTTCCACACCACTATTAACTGAATAATCTGTCCTTTCTCTCTAGAGCAGTGGTTCTCCACCTTCCTAATGTCAAGACCCTTTAATACAGTTACTTATGTTGGGTGGACATCCAACTATTAAGTTGTTTTCGTTGCTACTTCAAGACTGCAATTTTGCCACTGTAAAGAATCATAATGTAAATTATAATGTGTTTTCCGCTGGTCTTCAGTGACCCCTGTGAAAGGGTCGTTCGACCTCCAAAAGGGTCGCAGCCCACGGGCGGAGAATCACTGATCTGGAGGGAAGACACCCAGGTGGTGCAGGTGATGATTGGGTGGCTAACTGCAAGGCCAGAAGTTAATGAGCTTTCTACTGAGAAAAGTTTACACGGTTTCTGCACCCTCACAGGAGCAGTTTGTCCCATCCTATAGGGCTCAATGGGTCAACATTGCCTCCAAGATAAGGAGTTTGGTTTCACTTAGCATCGTACAGATTGAAATGTCAATCCTATCTTATCTTATCATCTGTTATCTTCAATGCACTTGCCTGCTTTTCTGGCACCCACGTGTCATGTGGTTTTAGTTATTGGTGCTTTGTCTACATTTTATATCTTCTAGGGTAAAAGTTTGTCTTTTTCAAAACTTCTCTACCTAGTCAAGGGTCAGCAGTTCACACACCTTCCTTGCCTCAAAGACAATCAGCTGCTTCCTGAACACAACAGCGTCCTCTTGCTCCTGTCTTTGCACTCATCAGATCTTACTCCTGAACGTTCTCACAAATTTCCCCTGCCTTCTTTCTTTTTTTTAAAATCAATTTATTGTGGACTCTTATACCTCTTATCACAATCCATACACACACCCATTGTATCAAGCACATTTGTGCATTTGTTGCCATCACCATTCTCCAAATATTTTCTTTCTACGTGAGCCCTTGGTATCAACTCCTCATGTTTCCCCTCTCTCCCAAACCCTTGAAAATGTATGAATTATTATTACTTTTTTTTTGTATCTTACCTACCTTCTTTATGTCAAACTACTGGGAGTCCTCCAAGTCCAGTTAGAATACCAACGACAGAGACGTTGCCCCTGCCAGTCCTCGGCCCAGTAACAACCCCAGCTTGTTGATCTGAACCACAAGCCACCTGGAGGAGATGTTTCCCTGTTTATAGCTCTGATATCCAAGCTCAACCCTTGTGCAGGCCACCATTAATGCTTTGTGGAAATTGAATTGCCTGCTTGTGTGGCTGGATCTCTTGGGTACAGAGTTTCTTGCCTCTCAATTTTTACATCCCAATCTGGCCCACCTAAGGACACTTCACAAAGGGCCCCTGGAATGAGCATAACAAGGATGCAGACTGGGCTGACGACCTATATCAATCACACAACGGAGATGACTCATAAGAGCATAATTGAGGTGCACGAGCCTGCCTCAAAAAACACCATAGAAACTGCAGGCTATATAATATAGAAGAGTATCTGAGGTGCCTCAGAGCCTCAATAAACACCTATGAAGGGGGAAAAGGACAAGAGAAAAGGAGGGCGGGGGCGAGGGGGTGGTGGTAGAAAGGAGCTGTGCTCTTTATGGCACACTCTCCCCAGAACTGTGGCTACATGAAGACCTGGATATTCTGTCATCAACTGCATCAGGCTCCTAAGCCTTGGAGTGAAAAAAGCGTGGTGAGTTGTTCATCTGGGTCCAAACAGCTCCTATTGTTTTCAAAATTCACTTGACACAACTGTCTAATTGTTGCTGCAGAGGTGATTAGCCCTGGTGTAATTGGTTCACTTTCTCTGTGATATTTTCTTGCTACTTAATTGATTTCTCATTCTCCTATCATTTTTATCTCTGTGTGATAAGGTAGAGGCGTCAGTGGGCCCGTAGCTCACAATCCCAAAGGAATAGATGTAATGGAGCTATAATGGAGCTCAGATTTTTAATGTCTGGGGGGAAATCAGCTCATTTAGGCTGCGATTTGAAGATCAGACTAGAATGCTTCATGCTAGATTGGCACCATGGTGGAGCATAGGGCAGGGGTGGGCAAAAAGTCTCCTGAGGCCTGGCCAGAGCATGAGCACAAAGCCAAGGAGGATGACTGTCTCCTAGCCACCCATCTCATAATCACAGGAAATACTGGACCCTGCCCTACTTGTGAAGTTGCTATTAGGGACTAGGGGAAGAGGGAGGAGGGGGGTATTCTAAGTGCTTAAGCCATTTTGAGTGGAGCATTATCTGTCATTGGACAAAAGCAGCACCCTAACTGATGTCCAGCTGTCCAAGCTTGTTCATCTGAACCATAAGGGACCTGGTGGAGATCCATTACCTTCATGCACCTCATTGCCTTTCTCACTTCTGAGAGTCCAACAAACCTGCTCCAATGGACTGTGTATCTCAAAGCCTCAAGTTCATTTTCACTCCTTAAATATCGATCAAGTTGTTCCCACCTTTTATATGTTCCCGAGCCCAGCAATATAGAAACCCAGGCCTCTATTCTACACCTGGATTATACCACCCTGCAGCCATAGCACTTAAGCATAATTAACCCAAACATGCTTCCCTTGAATCAATACTGACTCATGGAGTGTCTGAGTAGAACTTTGTTCCATACAGTTTTTAGTGACCGATTTTTCAAATGTAGTTCACCAGGTCTCTCTTCCAAGGTGCATCAGACCCTCAATAAACATCTATTAAGGGGAAAAGGGATAAGAGGAAAGGAGGAGGTGAGGGGGAAGAAAGGAGTTGTGTTGTTTACAACAAACTCTCCCCAGAACTGTGGATATGAAGACCTGGCTATTCTGTCACCAACAGCACCAGGCTCCTAAGACTTGGAGTGAAATAAATGCAGGGAGTTGTTTGGGTGGATTCAAGCTGCCACCCCCTCGGTCAGTAAGCAAACACTTTTCTATTCGCCTCCACCAAGGAGTCCTTCAGAGCACCTAGCTCCATGACAGTAATATGTTCTTTATAGGCTCCTGTTAGTATGGCTTGTCTCCCTGAAGATGTAAGCACCATATGGGCAGGGACTCTGTCTGCTCTGCTTACAACAGTAGTCTCAGTAACTCACCTTGGACAAAGTGGGTGATAAAAGAAATAATTGTGGAATTCATAAGCTAGTGAAGAAAGGGAAGAACATTTGCTCAGGGGGGTGTCCTTTTAAATGTAACCCCAGTCCCCCCCCCCCACTACCTGCCCATAATTGGCTGAGCACATGGGGCAAATGACTCCTAATAGAATCTGCAGGGCACAACTGAACATCATCTTCTAGCTTCAAACAGGACGGGCCAGGTAAGTCTGTTGGCAGACAAGGGCTTTCCACTCCTCTGACTCTGAGGCTCTAAGGCTCCAAGACAGCACTGTCTGTTCATCAAGTCCCCAGCCTGAGGCTGGACCCTTGGGAGACAGAATGAAGATGAAAAAGGCAAGGAAGACAAAACTCGATTGTGAGAGGCATTGAACATCCTGCTAGAGACACTGGGGTTGCTCTTGTGAGAAAACAGAACTGCCCATGGGCCTTTAGACAAGGGTTGTAGTTTTCTGTGCTAGAGTTCCAACTCTGATGGCAACGCAGGCCTCAGAGTTAACGGCCCTTTGGAAGTGGTTAGAAGACTATGGGCCTCATGAAGCAAATGTTTATCAGGGTCTGAAGAGCAAGGCACACATTAAGGCACCGGGTGCTGGAATAAACCCCAAGAGTCGCTGTGTGATTAAATAAAAGCTATGAGGAAGGAGGAAGGAAATGCATTTCCGAGGTCTCTTTGTCATGTGATGTGTCTTGATTTGGACAAGAGATGGCAGGTCACCTTGCGCTGGGATGTTTGCCCTGAAAACAGTAAGGTAGATTTTTACTTGCCTGGTTGGTCCCAAGAAGAGGAGTGGAGAGCTGTTGTTTGGGCCCAAACATCGAGCACACAATGTTGTCACTAGAGAGTGGACACCGAAGGAGAGAGAGTGACACCAAAAATGATTGTCTATAAAATTTTTTGTCTAGTGATTCAGGAGAATTTTATTTTTTTTAATAGTCCTCTAGTTAGATGTAATAACAAAAATCCTTTTTCATAAGCTCAGGTTACATGTAACAATATACCTGCAAGCTTGAAAGTCTATGCTCATTTACTTTTTAAAATTTGAATGTGCTTTAACGCAGAAGCCCTGGTGGAATCATAGGTTAATACTGGTCTGTTAACCACAGAGTCAGCAGTTCTAACACACTAGAAAAAGTGTGGAGAAAGATGAGGCTTTCTGTTCCTAGAAAGAATTCCAGTGACAGAAAGTCAAGGAGACAGTTCTACCCTGTCCGATGGGGTCCCTATGTATCAGGACTAGATGGTATAAGTTGGATGTTCTGGAATGTGCCCCAGTCAGAGCTGCCACTGTTACCCAACTCCAATGTCACTTTAAAGCATGCAGTTTCCTCTCCACTTGACAACGACAAGCACCATTGCTCTTATTCCTGTAGACGTTTTTATAGACACATATTTTGTCAAATTCTCTGCTACACATTCTGGCAACAGTACTGGGCTAAGTAGCACTGTTGACCCTATATCAAAACTTCAGGGTTAATTAAAAAAGGAGGGGAAAAAAATTTAAGGTGACCTGCCCGTTGCCAATTATGTTGTGACTAATGACATGGTAATTCAAGAGAGGAAGAGCTCACCGAACACTTTTGTTGTTTGTATTCATCCATCTAAGGAATGTGACACTTACGTAGTTTGCATTATGCTAGCTATCATAAAGTGTATTTGATTGAAATGGACACTCATCATGTGAACGCCTGGTCTGCAGAAAGCTGTGGAGGACCGTGGAAGCCCACAATCCTCTCATGAGGTCCTCACCTGCAGTCAGCCTCAGGCGAAGCTCACCCAACCAGAGTTGAGGGATGTGAGTAGCCTCGCTGTTAGAGAGCATTGCCAAGTCTGTGGTGGCAGAGGTCACTAGGTTAACATCAAATACCTTATCATTTCATCTCCCCAGCTTACCCATCTTAAGTAGCTCTGGTGGCATAGTGGTTGTGCTTCGGGCTGCTAACCACAAGGTCCACAGTTCGAAACCACCAGCTGCTCATGGGGAGAAAGATGGGACTTTCTACTCTCATAAAGAGTTACAGTCTCAGAGACTCACAGGTGCCGTGCTATCCTGTCCTGTCAGTGGACAGAGATTGGATGGCAATGAGCTTGACACATTTCAAGGTTGTCAAGTTTAAAATAGTGCTTGCTTGCTTTTCTTTCAACAGTTCTATTGGCACATAGTCCATATATCACAGAATCCAAGCATTCAAGCATATCAAGAAGGATTGTATACTCACGACCACAATCAATTTAAAGCATTTTCCTCTTTCATGTACTCATTGTTATTAGCTCCCCCATTACCCAGCAACCTCCCCTGCCCTAGTCCCAAGAAATCACTTATCCCGTTCCTGTCTCGATAGCCTTAACTATCCTGATTTCACATATGGAACTGAGGTTTTTCTATGTTTAATCCAATCATTGTTGCCGTTTTTGTTTGTGTGCTTCCTGTCTGTATTGTATATGATTTCTTACATGAAATCTATTATGAGGTGATCTATAGAGACAGTAACTTGATTGATAGTTGCCTACTGATGTGGCAGGGGAGGAGGAAGGGGAAATGGAGAGCTGAAGAACAGTGAGGAGGAGGAGGAGATGTTCAGGAATTGATCTTGGTGATGATTGCACAATGCTCTGAATCTCATGGAAGGATTAAATTGCCTTATATGCCAATAAAATTATTTTTAAAAATATTCTCTACTTACTGGCATATATAAAAATGAGCTTGATTGGGAATTGACGTACATGCACATAAATAAAAAAGATCCCTTTCTTTAAAAATAAAATTCTGGAGGACTGGGCTGCTACACCCAGGGTCAGCCGTTCAAAACCCCTCTGCAGGAGCCGCTGTGCAGGAGAAGGGGGAAACGTCCTACTCCTGGCAAGAGGACGCCGCCTGGGAAGGTTTGAGCATCGGGAGGAAGCCAGGGCAAAGATAGCCCGGGTGCCTTCCGAGCATGGGCAATCACAGCCTGGAATGACAGCCACCTACCTCGCAAAAGTGAACGTGTGTCTTGTGGACAATCCACAATCTTGGCGCGGCAATTGCAAGCAGTCACAGATATAGTACTGTCCAACTTGATCTATCCCTTGCTTCTGTGACACCAGTCACCCCATGATGAAGGTGTCCACGCCGAAGGTGCTCTCAGGCACCTCTCTCACGCGTGATGGACTGCAGCTCTCATAAAGGGTCTTCAAGCGAGTATTAAAGTGATGGAACTATGTTTCCCACTTTAAGGTTTTGTTGTTGTTGTTGTTTTTTTTAAGTCTCTGAAGTTAAAGACTGATTACCCCTACCACGTAGAATCTAAACTTCTGACATTATTCCCCTAAAGTTCTACTTACAGGATTTAATTTTTTTATTTTAAAAACATTGTTTCTAAGACACAAGCAAACAGCAGAAGGAGCTGGAACCCAGTCTTCATGACCGTCAAGCTGCCTAGCAGATTCTTAAAGCTGGTCATAATGTGCCCTATTGAAATAAGAGGGAAAAGGCTATCTTTCTAGAAAAGACTGCTCGGTGGTAGGGGGTGAGTGAGGCACGAAGGCATCCCGCCGTCAGAAGTTGGGGTGGTGTGCAGGCCCTGTAACACCCAGCGATCATTCCGGCCATGCTGACGAGGGATGGTTGACCATGTCTCCTGGCCAGACTCATGGAAGCTAAAGCTGAAAATGAGAACGGCCCCTTGCTTTGCAGGGAGTGTTCCTGTATTGATGAAGAGCAGGGACAGAGATGAGAACTGGTGCAAGGATCTACTTGTTTTGGTACTCCGTACCAAGGAGCAGGCCTTTCGCTGCTCAGTTTCTTTTGCTCTGAGAAGCTGGGGACTCACCAGGTCCCATGCTTTCTCATCTCCTGGTATTTCCAGCCACACTTTGAACTGGAGTCGGCCTCCTTCATATTCTCTTATTCTCCTTGTGTCCTTTAGCCACCCTATCTGAAAATTAAAGTGGCTCTTGGTCCCCCACCATAAAAAAAATTCCTATATGATCTAGTATGAGAGAGTGGTACTCTGAGTTAGCGGGCAGGGTGACACCAGTCACCCCGTGATGCCACTGCTAGTACTGAAGATTTTCCTTCACTTTTCCATTACAGAGTATGAATATGTATATATGAGTGTGTGTATATGTGTATATCTAAACAGGTTACAAGTACATATATATACACACACACTATAGGGGAAACTCTACAAAGAAAAAGACTGAGCTTTCCTGAAATGCTCAAAGGGAATTGCTGAGCAGAATTAGGAAAAAACAATAAGAAATCAGAGGGCTTTCACTTAGTCATTAATTAAACTATTCTTGCAGGTCATCAAAAGTATTTAGTGCTTTGTCAGCTCTTGTGAACTAGAGCTCAATTTTAAAAAAAGATTCTCAAGAGAGAAGGTTGTGCAACTTTAAAATAAATACTTTGTACCAAAGCTTTTAGTCAAAGTACTTAATATATCCAAAGTATCTAGTAACATTTTTAAAAGGTATAAGTTTTTATATTTATCAAAGAAGTCAAAAGAGACCAAGTCTGCTGAAGCTTTTTGAATCATTAGCACTGTTTTTAGGTTAAGCACAGACTACCTCCTGCAAGTGTGGGTGTGAAAAATAAGGAATAAAGAGAGGAAAGGAAGATACATTTATAGTCTCCACTCGTTTTCAAGCACTATGTTTAACACTTTAAATATTATCACATTTAATCCTCAAAAGAACCCTTAGTTTACAGATTTTTAACTGAAACTTGTATTGGTTTACTTTCACTGCATTTTTAAAAATCACAAACTTAATGAGCAAAAGCATTACCCATGGATTATTTTCCTATTTCTGTGAACCAGGAGTCCAAGCAGCAATCTCAGCCATGGCTGCATTCTCATCAGAGGCTCGGTGGGGAAGGGGGAGTCTTCCATTTGCATAGTTAAATGTCTTGTGATTGTAGAATTCATGGCAACTGACTTCTTCACAGTCAGAAAAGGACAGTGAGAGGGAGGAAGATCAAGACAGAATGGGAGGCACAGAGAGAAAGAAACTAGTAAGACAGATGCTGCACCCTTAACGTAATTTCATACTTCCCATCATCTTTACATCCTGCTATAGGAAGAGGAATACACCCAAGAAATGACCACCAGATGCAGCGACAGTTGCCACTAAGACAATTTCAACTCACAGTGTCCCCATGTGTTTCAGAGGAGAACAGCTTCATGGGGTTTTCAAGGACTTCTTTGTGTAGAACTAGATCACCACTTTTCTTCTGAGGTGCCTCAGCATGAACATGAACAGCGAGTCTTAGAGATATTAACTATTTGTGCCACCCACTAAGCTAGCCAGTAAAGAGTAGTGCTCCTAAAAACCTAGTTTTTTCAGACTCTACAACTCACGTTCTTGGATTATAACCCAAGCTGTATCTCGACCACAACCCAAGTTCCTTCACTTACAAGAGAAGTAGCTGTGCCCAACTGATCTTTATGGGCCTATCCATTGTGACCTGCTATGGTTCTGTAATCAGAACAAGTGGCTGCCCTGGTCATCGTCCACACCACCCCCAAGAGAGCCTACATACCTCATTGTCAAGGAAATGGGAGAGATCATCTCTCTGCTTCCTAGAGAAATCCACCAGCCACATTAATATTGTCTTTGGTTCTTTCCACAGCATCATCTATGGCATTGTGATCCGGACTATTTGGGTTAAAAGCAAAGCCCACGAAACAGTGATTTCCAATTGCTCAGGTAAGTGTCTCATGAGCATCGCCCAACTCGTGCCTAATTTGCTTATGCAGTGATTTCCTTCTAGTAAATTTGACCTCAACCTTCCTGGAAGGCTGCATTGCATGAGGCCCAGCAGACAGTGAAGACTCACCCATAAGGGAACAGCCTCTCCCTGAAAACCAGGGGAGGGGACAAATGATTAAAGTTGGTCATGCTATGCCCAAAGCGCAGCCTGGGAGCCAGCATCAGAGAGTCTGCCTCGTTCTAGGCCTGTCTGAGGAACATCTTGGAGGACCCAAGACAGAATGGAACTCAGAGAAACACCAAGCAACCAAACCAAGAGTCGGCAGATGTTTCGATTTGACTTTAAGCTATGCAGCAAGTTTCTCCCACAGACTTATGGGCCCTAGTCAGGCAGGCATCATCCACACACACCCCACCTCTGCAGGTGACCACACACACTCCTGTCCCCACTCCAGTTCCCTCAACCTTACTAGAGATGGCCTGCTGAGCACCAGGCATAGGCACCTGCGTGTCTCGCCTGCTTCCCAGGGAAATATCAGTAGGCCTGGGTGAGGCCAACCTAGAGAAAGCGCAGCCAACACAAGGGCGCCTAGGATTCCATTTACTGCCTCCAGGCCTTCTGAGGGTGTACGGGCCTGCTTAGCACCAGCTGTGGCTGCAGAGGTCTAGTTCATAGGGAGGGGCTATGGCAGCCTCCAGCCCAGGAATGGCATGAGGGCATAGAGCCCAGTGAGTGGGGAAAAGAGGAATTGGGAGTGGGGAAGAACAACCCCCATGTTTTGGCCCCAGGGGGAAAGAAGAGGCTGGCTCGTACAGTTTGGGTGAACTTGGGGTAGGGTGTGGGACTATATTAGTAAGTATGGGAGGAGGCTAACACTGGACACGTCCAGGGAATGGCATGGCTAAAAGCACAGTATTTGCGGAGACTACCCATTCGCAGAGAGCGGTAATGTGATGGGCAGGCTCAGAGGGTCTGGCGCAGCATCCCAGAACAAGCCGATCATGCCTGCCCGAGCTGTCTCATAGTTAGAGCCCAGCGGCCATCCTGTCACGCTCTTGCCCTCTTGCTGCTCATTGTCTGAAAAGGTCCGCAGCTTCCCTTGGATTTCATGGGAAACCAGCTGGAGTCTCCAGGAAAGCGCTCCTCTCCCTGTGTGACTGCCAGGCCTCCTCAATTCGTCAGTGTGCATTGTCCACGGGCCATGTAGTTTGCTTCCCAGAAGTCCCCGGTCTGGGAGATGTTGCTGGTTTTGATGGCTTTAGAGTTTGACTGCCTGCAGGGATGGAGAGGTCTGCCCCATCTTCTGAAAGAGCATGGTTCTGCCTCTTCTTAACCCAGGCGGCCTGGGGCAGCACAGGAATGAGCTCACAGAGCACCGTGCAGTCCCTAAACCAGTTCTGGAGGTGCTCTGGGCCAGCTTGAGGTCGGCCCATTGCCTTGTGGCACTAGGTGGTAATCCACAGATTCGTGCTGTGCTCTGGGTCTGGATCATACTGTTTCTCGATCTTCTGCCACACCTCCTGGCTCCGGCCACAAGCAGGTCCCCTGTCGGGCATTCTGAAGGACAATGGTAGCTGTGGGGAGTGGAGGAATAGACTGGAGAACAGATCACAGGGAGAAGAAGCTGCAGGGTTGAGTTTCCTTTGATTTCTTGATTGTTGCTTCCAAGAGGCTTGACTGTGGATGCATGCCAAATGAAATCTTGGTCAGCCTCAACCTTTTGTCTATCTGTCATGAGATTGCCCATCAGAGAAGTTGTGCGAACTTTACACTGTGTTGTAATCCACCCTAAAGGCTGCAATCCACAATCTTCATCAGCAAATGCTTCTCGCCTTCAGCACGCAAGCTTGTGTCATCTGCATATTTCAGGTTTTACATAACTCTTTTTCTGATCCTAATGTCACACTCTTCTTCCTACAACCCAGCTTCTCGGATGATTTGCTCAGCAAACAGATTGCATAAGTATGAGAGAATACAAACCCGAACCTCACTTTTCTTGATCTTAGATCATGCGCTATTCCCCTGTTCTGCTTCCACAATGGCCTCTTGATCAATTGCAGGTTCTGCATGAGTACAATGAAGTGTTCAGGAATTCCCATTCTCCAAAGGCTATCTATAGTTTGTTATGGTCCAAACAATCTAATATCATTGCATAATTAGTAAGCACACAATAAAATATCTTTCTAGTAGTCTGTACTTTCAGCCAAGATCCATCAGCATCCAAGTTTGGATCTCCAACAAAAACACACACCAAAAATAATGGTAAAAACTATAATGACTGGAAAGGGATCTTCCTATAAGAGAACCGCATGAGTGGAAGACCCAAACAAATAGGAACTCTGAAGGAAACCTCAGGGACTGTGTCTGTGATGAAGTATTTCAAATTGAGAGGAAGAGACAGAGAAGGTGAGAGGTGAAGGAAGAGGGGGGAAGGAAATAAAGCTGCACAAGGGTCTGGGTGCTCTCCAATGCAGGTGAGAACGTGCCACCATTCTACCATCACCCGTTGAAGTAAGAAGCCCTCTCTACACCGAAAGGTTGTGGCTCCAACAGTCCCAGCTCCTTTCACGGAGAGAGATAGTGATCCACAAGGATCAAGCCACCTCCATGAAGTCTATTCCAACTCATGAAGACCTTACAGGACAGAGGAGAACTGCCCCTCGGGTTTGCTGGGACTCTATATCTTTCTGGGAGGGGAACAGCCCCCTCCTCCTCCCTCAGAATAGCCAGTCCATGTGAACCGCTCACCTTGTACACAGCAGCCCCCAAATACTGTGCCACCAGCTCTCCTCATGCAAAGATTATAGTCTAGGAATCCCCATGGGGCAGTCTACTCTGTCACCTGGGGTTATGATGAGTTAAAATGGACTCAGCGGCGCCTACTAAGAGCATGTGAACATACAGTTCTCAAAGTTATTGTGTTAAAAAAAAAAAACCTTTGGTGTCTACTCTATTGTGACTCATAGCAACTCCAGGTGGTGGTGGCGGGGGTTGATGGGCGCTGAACGGTCAGTTCCGACTCACAGCAACCCGATGTCCCTCCCAACAAACTACTGCCCGTCCTGTGCCCACTCTCAATGGTTCGTTCTTCTCTTTGAGCCCGTGGATGCAGCCGCTGTGTCAATCTGTCTTGTTGAAGGTCTTCCTCTTGTTATCAGCCCCCCCTGCTTTACCAACTGCCTCACAGCATTGCCAGGGCTGTCAATCCTCATGAAAGCCAACTTTGACCTGTCCTCCGATCTCCTCTGCAGACCCGCCCATCATGTCTGAAGTGCACATCAATATAGCTGCTTCTTCCCATTAATGCTTCCCATGAACTCCTAATTAATTCTCCTAGGAGAACTACATGTTATCTGGACCAGGGAATGTGCGCTCTACAGGGAGATCCTGAGTCACTTGTCACTTAGAAAAGCACATGACTATGGGATCATGGTGCACAGATCAAGTGTAGTGGAACCAGAGGGTTTAAGGACTCCACAGCTTGGGACTGGGGTGAAAATTGATTGTCAAAAAAGCAGGGGAAAAAAGAAGCAAAAGATCAGAACAGACAAGACAGAGAGCAACACTGAACATCTGTCAGCCATTGCATAGCCCTGTGAACATGTTATCTTCTTCAATCCTTAGAACAACTCTGTGAGGTAGTATTTTCTATCTTTTATAAATAGGAGGTGTGATCAAAGGCTAAGCAATGTTCAAGTTTCTATAGGGAGCATGTAATGCAACTAAGATTCACATGCACATCCGATTGGCTAGAAAGTTATGTTTCCTCTCCACATCAGGTTCCCTCCCAGAAGGACATTCTAGAAAGAAAGGTATGGATGAGCAGAGGAAGGAAAATTAAAAACCCAAATTCAAGTCCATGGCCTGACCATCTCTCTGGCATATTCTTCCTAGAACTCTGCCTATAGAACACAATCCCAGCCTCGTTATCAGAACAGTTTGCCTCGATGTATTTAAAATCTAAAAGATGGCACATTACCAGTGTGTGCAGCATCCAGTTTTGTTTCCATTGCCTGAAGTCTTCTTGAACTTATTTCAAATTTTGACCAGTCCCACTAGTGTGTCTTCCACCCTCTGCTTGATCCCCTTGAACACCCACTCCCCCATCTCAGCAATTCTCTTTACTCTACTTTTGAGACAACCATCCCTGGGTCTACATCCCCTTGCCCTTCATTTTTCCAAAGCCCATTCACCACAGTGAGTAAAGCAGACATTGCTAGAGAGTTGAGGTAGTAGAAGGACTTTTGGCTCTCTGGTCTCCACACGTCATCAACTACCCCACCACCTGCCTTCGCAACAGAAAACTCTCATCACTGTGATTGGGGACTCGCTCACCAACATCCTTTCGTGTTTCTTGGCTGCTAATCATCCAGTTCCTCTGCCCTTGGTCTCCTCTTCCCATGAGTCTCTGAAATGGAACAAACCCATTCAGAGATTTTTTTCCCCCACTGGTATATAGTAAACTCCTCCACAAAATGTCTATATATTTACATCATCACCAATGACCTCCTTTTGGAATGAGGGGTAGCTGGTACTTCCAAAAACCCAATCATTGTGTATTCATAAATGAAACTCACTTGATTTTTTTCTATCCCTCATGGCAGCCAAGAAGCAACAGAGTTGGCTGGCAAATAGAATCTCCAGTGGTGCTAACATGCCAGGATTGCTGCTCATCAACCAGGGGACATTAGCTATGATTAGTGTGAACAGAAGCTCACTTTGTAATTACTGGCTACAAAATGCCAGGCATCCTTGGTTTGAGAACCACTGTTCTAGTTGGCAAATATGAATTACATCTATTCCACTCACCTCAAAGACCAACAGAGTAAAATCTAAAGAGACTAAACCATTTAACAAACAATCCATAGACTCTCCTCTCTCTCTCTCTCTCTCTCTCTCTCTCTCTCTCTCTCTCTCACACACACACACACACACACACACACACACACGCATGAGGCAGGCAAGAGGAAGAGGAGGTGGGGTTTTCAATTGATGTTCAGCAATGATGATACTTCTAAAAGACAGCATTCACTGCTTGACGCTGAAGACTGGGAAGATGGATCATTAGAAAAGTGAAAAATCAAACCAAACTTGCTGCCATCAATTGGTTCCAAAGAGAAAGTTCTTACATACCTCTGAGCGTGGAAGACATGAAGTGATCCATGCTATATTCAAATTACAAATAAAATGTGGCACAGTGGAGTAGATTTCAAAGATCTTCAACTTTAAATTTGGAGGCAATTGAGAGTCACTTTCTAGCTAATAGCCTATGCCCATTAATTCATCTCATTGTCAGTTTCCTCATCAATAAACGATCAATAAACAAAAATAAAAATGACTGTCTACAAATAATTACACTTAACAAAAGACTCACCAAAAACTTTGTGGGGAGAACATACAGCTATTTTAAAAGGATAAGATACAAAGAAGTGAAGACTACATTGTGCTTGTAGATCTTAAGATTCAATATCAGAAAGATTTAAATCTCCCTAAACTAATATACACATTAAGGCAGTGCCAATCAATGGAAAGGGGAAATGGTTTTGAGCTGATAAGCTGATTTTAAAACATGCCTGGAAAAAAAGTGCCAAAATTTTTAATATATCAAATATTAATATTTATCATCAAGTAAATATGATTAACAGATTATAATATTGGCCCAATCAAAATTGAATGGTAACGGGTCACCAAATCAACTTACACATTAATTACTACTTGATATCTGACAGACAATTATATGGAAATAAATTAAATATATTAGACCACAATCTAAAGTTAGACCACCATCCATTAGCAAAAATAAATTCTATGAGGACTAGAACATATGTGTGAAAATTAAGATTTTTGAAAGCTTATCAAAGAAAATGTAAGATGATATTTACCACTTATCTGTCACTTTGTCATACAGTGGTGGCTTGTGTATCGCTGCAATGCTAGATGTTATGCCATCAGTATTTCCATACCAGCAGGGTCACCGGCAGTGGACAGGTTTCAGTGGAACTTCTAGAAGGACCAAGAAGAAGAAATCTACTCTGTGGATCATAAAAACTATGAATCACATTGCAGAATATTAGAACTCCAGAGCACTAATTTAGTTAATGCAGAATCTGCACATTAACCCAGAGTCAGTCATTCTAACAGAAGAGGGGGATATTGCATGATTTAAAATCAAGAAAGGTGTACATCAGGATTGTGTCTTGTCATCATACTTATTCAGTCTGTATGCTGAGCCAATTATTAAAGAAGATGGACTACATCAGAAGTTCTCAAAATTACAGTTGTGAAATAGCAACAAAAATAATTTTGTGGTTGGGGGGTCAGCACAGCATGAGGAACTGTTTGAAAGGGTCACAGTATTAGGAAGATTGAGAACCACTGGACCACACATAGAGAACACAGCATTGGGATTGGGGGAAGGCTCGTTAACAACCTGTGATATGCAGTTGACACAACCTTGCTTGCTACCAACATAAGGACTAGAAGACCTTGGTGATGAAGGTCAATTCAGTATGGGTTACAATTCACTGTAAAGAAAACCAAAATTCTCACAACTAGGGCAATGCATAGCATCATGATAAACAGAAGGAAGCTGTTGGAGATGTCATTTTGCTTAGACAATAAACACGAAAACAGCAGTCGAGAAATCAAAAGATGTATTACATTGGGGAAATCTGCTGCAAAAGTCCTATTTAAAAGGTGTTCAAAAGCACCTTAAAGAGGAAGTTGCATCTGAGCCAAGCCAGGGAATTTTCAATTCCCTCATATGCCAATGAGAGCAGGTCAATTGAGTTGTGGTGTTGACAAAGTGCTTTGAAAGAACAATAGGATGCCAGAAGAACAAGCAATGGTCTCCCTTCCTCAGCATCAACTTTCAGCACACAAAAGCAGGAGGAGAAAGTGAAGTGTTGTGCTGGTGGACAAATCTGTCTTGAGAGAAGTACAACCAGAAATGCTTCTTGGAAACAAAGAGGAGGAGACTCCATCTCATGAACTATCAACATGTCATCGGAGAGTCAATCCATAGACAAGGACATCATGCTTGGGAGAGGAGAAAGTCAGAGGACAGAAAGAAAGACTGCCAGGGAGCTAGATTGACACAGCACCTGCAACAATGGGCTTTCACATGACAACTCTGATGAGGCCAGCCCAGAACCTGGCAGTGTCTCATTCTGTTGTACTTTAGGGTCATGACAAGTCAGTACCAACTCACGGAAACTGACCTAACAAGGTCATATGCTTTTGATGTTGAAGTAAGGAAGGATTTTTCCACATAAGATAGAAGATACAAAAAGCCCAACTAGATGACTAACCCGTAGTCTGTTCTTATTAAAACACTAGAAAGAATGTAAAAAAATCAAGCTGGAAAGCAGACTATATTTGAAACACATAGAATTGGAAAAGGATTATTGCACTGAAGATATATACCCATTGCTGTCCAGTCTATTCAAACAAGCAGCAACTGTGTGGGACAGAAAAGAACTGCTCCATCAGACTTCCAAGACTTCAGGTCTTTATGGGAGCAGACGGCTTCATCTTTCTCCCTCTGAGGGACCAGGTGTGTTGGAAATGCCAACTTTGTGGTTAGCAGGCTAACACTTAACTTATTGTGCCATCAGGGCTCCTTAAAGTCTAACTCCTAAAAAAAAGAAAAAGAAAAACACCAGAAAGTGATTATATAAATAATGCGGAGAATGGGCAAGACACAAACATGAGTTACACAGGAGAGGATACAGAAATGACCAACAAAATGGCCATGTAACAAAAATCTCAACCTCCCGGTAATAAGGAACATATACACTGAAACCTTAATTATGTAAATTTTCCACCCAGGGGGGTAGGTAAAATTTAAGTCTAATAGTTTTAAATGTTCGCAAATATAGTGACTTCATGGTTCCTTGGGTGATATAATTGCTTCAAAAACTTCCTGTCGGCTTTGTGTGTCAGTGACTACCTCAAAAAGCTCTTTCCCAATAAAAATATCAGGTCATATTAGTTTCTTCTTTTTACTGCCTCTGTTGTTCTCTCGAGGTAATAGAATTGGACATTTGAAATACTGGTCGAAGGACATACTCTTAACCTGGTGTTTGGGGGAGGCAGCTTAGCATACTTTGCTACTTAAAAGTCCTCCATGTTATACCTAATATTTGAGGACTAGAGGGAGTTTCATTGGCATGCAAACAGTGCAGCTTGTAAAGGTTCCATTGTTAAAGGGAAAAACCCACATTTGATTCAGTTTTCTGATGCAGTACTGTTGAGATTTCTTATCCTTGTGGAGCAACAGGCTCCACATTTTCATTTTGCCCTGTGCCCCACAAAGTGTGCAGTTGGTCTAATTTGGCATTAGAAGTAGTAGACTTTTGCCACTCTATAAGAACTTGAATCTGAGGACTCAACTTCCTTTCAGTTGTGTTTATGCAGCCACCAGTTCATCTCGCTTTCTACTATCTTGCTCGATACAGCTCATAAAAATCAATATATACTATTAGTGTCCTATTTTCTGATCTTGCCTCCTAAGCCTCACATTCAGTAGGCACCGTGGCTGCCTTCCTAGACAGCACAGGTGACACATATCAATAGGCTCTCCAGTATCCTACCTTCCAATATCAGCTGTCTTCCACCTGTTGAAGCCATGAAACCAAAGCTGTATGCTTTAGGTTTTTGGCTTTTATTGGTTTTCTTTTAATATAGATTTTATTGGGAGCTCTTACAGCTCTTACAGCGTATTAAGCATATTTGTACACATTTTGCCATATTCATCTATATTATCCACTTGAACCTCTTCAGCATAAGCTCCTCTTCCCCTCTTTCCTCTAGTTCTTTATTTTTTTAATTCCAACTCCCCATATTTCCCCTTCCCCCTTCTCCTTCCCCATGAACTTCCAATAATTTACAAATTGTTATTAACTCTTCATATCTTACACTGTCTAATGTGTCGCTTCACTCACCTTCCCCCTCCCCACCCCTGTTGTCCACACCCCAGAGATGAGGTCACATGTTGATCCAAGAAATGCGTTCCCCCTTTCTACTTCACCCTCCCTCCACCCTCCCAGCATCACCACTCCCCACTAGTCAGGGATTATCTATCCTAAATTTCCACATTTCCAACTCCAATGTGCATCCCGTGGTCTAGCCAAATCTGTCTGGCAGAGTTGGAATAATGATAGTCAGTAGGAGGAAGCATTTGAGAACATTTCATTGCTACTACAGTGCACCTAGACTGGCTCATTTCCTTGCTACAACCCCTCTGTTAGAGGATGTCTCTTCACTTATTGATGGGCTTTGGGTCCCCTTTATTGGGGGGTTTTATTACAGTGACCCTGCATATTGGTACTGCTAGGTACTAGTCGGTCCCTCCCAACTCACAGGGTCACTGCTGCATGACTGCCCCTCCGGGAGTGTGAAACATGGATCCATGCAAGATGACACCCTCGACAGCTTCAGTCCTGTCTCCATTTGCCGTGCTGTTGCCTATTCCACTAGTTGAGAAGACCTGGGTCTTCTTACAGTGAGTCACATTGAAGGTGACCATATGTCATCTTCACCAGCAAGTACTTCTTGATTTCAGCAGGCGAGCTTATGACCTCTGCAGACCCCCTGTTGTTAAAAAGTCTTCCTCCTATCCAATCTTGATGCTCTATTCTTCTCCTGGAGTCCAGCTTGTCAGATTATTGGCTCAACAAACAGATTGAGTAAGGATAGAACCCATCTCTTCTTTAAGTTAAGGACGCACTAGCAGCCATATCAGATTACCCCCTAAATGTCTGTGACTTTTCCAGAAAAGAAGTTTATTTCTTGTTCAATTCAAGTCCAAATAGCAATAGAAGGCAAAGGCAGGGGGCAGCGGTATCTGGCAGTCACTCATATCTCAACTGATGGAGCTTGAGCTGTTCTGAAGAGATGGCTGCCGTCATGTCCCTCAACATCAACATTCAGCACACAAAAATAGGAGGAGAAGGGGGAGAGTTGTCCGGGTGGCTTAGCTGAACCAGGCTGGGAAAGGGCATGCACGGATTCTTCCCTTGTTCCCTAAGGCACCACTTAGTCACATGACCACGCCTTACTGAAGGGGAGGCTGGGAGGCTGGTTGCGTATCAGATGCGGAGAGAACTGGGTTTGACCTCAATGATTTTAGTTGATTCAATTGGGTTGATCCCTCCTCCTCCCCAGCTGGGACTGCTGGCTTACTCAGGGCTGAGAAAAGAACTCAGGATGTTTTCATGGGAGAGGTTTAGACACATGCAGGCACTGTCGAGCTAGCTGTGGGGATGGGGTGGGGTTTGGGGGCGTTGTAAGAGGAGAGAGGTGTTAGTCAGCGGAGACACAGACAGCACATGCATTTTATGAAAAAAACTCCTGGCTGAGAGTATTTATTTTAAAGCGTGCCCATCAGACGTCCTTGTTTCCAAACAAAGCCCTGTGCTAGTTCTCCATTACAGAGGAGTCCCGGGCGGAGAATAAATTCCGTGTCCATTTAAAATGCCAGTGTAGGTAGCAATGATTGCTCTCACGTGCCCTGCCCTGCAGAAGCGTGAACTCCCAGCAGCTCGTAGTGAGGCGTAGACGCCTTAGGAAGGTGAGGGGCAGCCATCAGCCTCCGTATGGAGACTATTTTTTTTTAACTCTGGGTCCCCTTTGAACTCAAACTACAGAAGGCTTCTAGTCCCGAATCTAATGGACCTGCCGCCTCGAGGTTCCCCAAGCTATTAATGCACAGTGACGGCTGAATTTAACTGCTTTTCACTGAGCTCAGTGCCCTGGCCTGAGTAGAAATAATCCTTTTATCTCCCAATAAAGGAGAATTACCGACGTTTTGTAGCCCGGCTCTCTTTGAAGAGGTTGCGGCTTTGCGTTTCCTGCAGCGATCAGATTAAAGGCGCTTTCAGAGATCTCGTCATGAGAGCGGAGGGCAGGCAGTTGATTATATTGTCACCCAGTTGTCCCGTGCAAAGGACTGCTGGTTTCCATTTTAAACCGATTTCAGAGCCCCGATGTCATTCACCAGAACTTCCCTGAAAGACCAACGGCGTCTTCAGAGCCATGCTATTTAGAAGAACCAGAAAGTGGGGACACATGGAGGGAGGGTAAGTGGGTTTGCTGTCTCCTTCACCTGGCTCCCCTTCCTGGGCATAATCCCATCCTGATCCTTCACTGGTGTGCATAATCCCTATGCGAGTAACAACACTGTGTAATAGGCATCTACAGCAGTCGCACCTTCTGTTCCTTCCATAAAGGCAGCCCATGTGCCTCCTGAACGCCTATGGAAAACTCACTCATCCCACCTCACAAAGGAACTGACATTTCCCGCATGGATTTTGGCACCTTGCAGATATTATTTCATTTTTATCCTCAAAATAGCCCAGTGAGCTCGTCGTTCTACGCCTCATTTTGTAAATGGAAAGATTGAGGCTGGGACCTTTAGGCAATTTGCCTAAGGTTACAAAGCTAGTAGTAATTACTGGAGCCAGAGGGTGTGTTCAGGGCTGATCCCAAAGTCTGTGCCCTTTCCAAGCTAACAACCAATTATCAAGGAGTCCAGCTCCCAGCTGCCCCCCCACCCATCCCCTCACCCTCACACACCCCCACCCCCTGTGTAGCCAACAGAACCATGTCTCATTGAGTTCTCAGAGATAGGGTTCTTTTTGGAAGCTGATTGCCAACTCTTTCTTCCGAGATACCTCTGGGAGGCTCAGAACCTCCACCCTTTGTATTTAGCAGTTGAGTCCCTTCGCAGATTGTAGCACCCACTAATTAAAGACAAACATACAAGACCAACCCAAATCCACAGTTTTGGAGTTGACCCGACTCCTCATCTCCCACCAGCCTTACAGCACAGAGCTGCTCAAGAGAGGGTTCTTGACTATAATCTTTAGAGAAGTGGATTGTGAAGCCTTTTGAACAGGGCACTACTGGGTTAGAACCACACATCTTTAGGTTAGTACTCAGGCAACAACTCTTTTCCCTATCCATGGACTCCTCTTTCCAAGAGGAACCTACTGCCCATCCATTGCAACACAGAATAACACTTTAGGACAGGCCATCAGGGCCCCATATGATTTCTGCAGCGGTGAATGTTGACTGAAGCAGACAGCCTTACTTGTCTCCCCAGGAGCAGCTGGTGAGTTCAAACCACTAGCCTTTGGCCTAACACTTCACCCACCTCTCTGTCACGGTTCCTTTTTTCAAGGTTTAGCCAAACCCACTGGTGCAAAGTTGATACTCACTCACTCATGGTTTTCCTAGGACAGAGCAGAACCGATCCAGCTTTATGAAAGCAGACAGCCTCATCTTTCTCTTAAGGAGATGGTAGATTTGAACCATGGATCTTCTGCTTAGCAGGCCAACACTGAACCCACAGCATCACCCGAACTCCTTATTTCCATGATCCCACCCTGCCATCACTGAGTCAATTCCATCTCATGGCTGTCTCCTAAAGAGTGACTAGAGAATTCGAACTGCTGACCTTGGAGTTAGTAGCACACAGAATATTCCACCAGCGTTCTATTCTTTCCCAGATAGCTCTCGCTGTCATCAAGTTGATTCCAACTGCTAATGAACCCACCTCTTTCACAGATAGTACCCTGAAAATCAGGTATTCATAGCATGGACACCATTGCCATTTTGGCTGGGTAATTCTTGGCTGAGTCACAGGAGCATTGAGGGATGGTTCGCAGCATCCCAGGCCTCTCCTCACTGAAAACCCAGAGTAACCCCATTCCCTGTTGTGAAAATGAGAAACGTCTCGTCGTTGCCAAAGGTCCCGATGAGAGCAAAATTGCTCCCAGTGAGAAACAGTGCTGTAAGTATTTCCAATGCTTCCTAACTTCCCTGAGGGTTTGTGGTTCTATGAAATGTGCAGGATAATTTAAAGACTCGAAGACAGCCTGGGAGTGATCTTACAGGATATACTTTAAGAAATATAATTAGCATTTCGGGGGGGGGGGAGTTTGCTCATAAACAGTCCCTGATTCCTGTTATTGCTGATAGCAGTTTGTCCTTTCCAGTAAGTAAATATTCACACTGTGAAAATGCTCAAAAGCCTCCTGGGTCCGATGCTGCCTCAGGAATTCTGCCCAGACTCCTCACAAAGACACTCAAGGACTCTCAGTCTGACCTCAGCTCTCAAACCCACACACTTTTTTAGCAACAGCCAAGCCAGATGACTCACAATGGACCAAAAACCTCCTCCGTTTGCTTGTTTCCATGTCTTAGCTAAGAATGTGCCCTCCACTTAAAAAGTCTTTCTCAAGTCCCCGTCATTGTCCTGTGGGGGCCAAACCATCATGAAAGCACTCATTGATGCCCACTGCATGTCCCACAAGGCTACGAACCACTCATTGTCCCCTTCCGTGATCCCCATACCATGTATGTCTCTCCCCTTCACCCTGACTGCTAGAGAGGGCGTGGCCTCTCCTGCTTGAGTGAAGTTTCCTGGACAATAAGAGCTTTCTTTTAACCCCTTCTCAAAGTCCCTATCAGTGGCAAGGTTGCTCGTTTCAAGGCCAATGGCTCGAACCCACCAAGCCGCTCTATAGCTGCTAGGTATTGGAATGGACGCAATGACAGTGGGTTTATCACTTGTGAACTCCCTCTGCTTGTTAGAGTGATTGCTCTGCGTGGGAATGGAGAATGGATTAAATGGGAAAAAGAACACAAAGGTCAATAAACTTTAGGCCAGAAGCCCCAGTTGTGCAGTGGCTGATGGAACGGTCTTCCATTCAACTCCACCAGCGGCTCCATGGGAGAAAATGCCAAGTGACTCACTCTCATAAAGCTGACAGACTCATCACTGTTCAGCACAGAAGCAGCAAAGCCCACATGGAAGAAGCACACCAGCCTGTGTGATTAAGAGGGGCCGAAGGAAGCAGGTAGCGAACATCAGAGAACAAGAATCACTTCATTACGAATGAGAGGGAGAGCAGGGTAGGGACCTAAGGCCCATTGGTGGGTAATTGGTCACCCCCTTACAGGGGAGTCAGAGGGAGGAGGCAGACAAGTCAAGGTGTACTGAGGCAGTGATGATGCATACAACTTTCCTCTAGTTCTCGAAGGCTTTCTCCCCCAAAATATCATGGTCCCAACTCTACCTTACAAATCCAGCTGGACCGGAGAAGGTACACTGGTAGAGAGGGGAGCTGGAGATATGGGGAACCCAGGACAGATGAGCCCCCTGGGGGCAGTGGTTAGATTGTAACTACTGGATGGGTGGAGAGAAGGTGGGGTAGAAAGATGGAATCAACTGCAAGGATATACACCTAACCTATCTGGAGGACAGACATCAAAGGAGTGGGCTGGGGGAGAGGTCGGGCAATATAAGATATGACAGAACAATAATAATTTATAAAGTAGTGAGGGTAGATGGGGACGGGAAAGCAGGGGAGAGGGGAAAGGATGGGAAGCTGATATCAAGGGCTCAAAGCAGATATTTGGAGAATGATGACAGCAGCGGACATGCGAAGGTGCTTGGCACAGTATACTTATTTATGTATTATGAAAAATGATGTATGAGTCCCCAGTAAAATGATTTTTAATTAAAAAAGGGGAAAAAAGGGAAAAAAAGCTGACAGACTCGAAAATCCTGTCAGGTTGCTATGAATCTGAATCAACATCAACCAGGAGTCAGAATTGACTGGGGGAAGGGCAACAAAATAACTGCAGGCTAGGTTCCAGGGGTTACAAGACATCTCAAATAGGAAATCGGGGGACACCCAATGAGCAAAGTAGCTGGTCTTTCCAGTACACGGTGTGCACACACACACACACACACCTGTGTATGGCGTAGTCACCTCAAATGGGCTCTGAGCAAGTCTGCAGCCAGAGCTGTGTTGAGTCTTCCTCAAAACTGCCCAGAAGGATGACTGAAATCCTATCCAGGCAGAAGAAGGGCAACTTTTCCTAATTCCCCAAAGGGACCACATGATCTAGAAGAAGTTTTGTCAGCAAAAGCTTTTCCACAGACTCAGGGATGCCACAGGCAACGTTTTCATTCCCAAGTTTGTTATCTTTCGACATCTTTTACTATGAGACATTGCACTGAATTCCATCCACCCAAGTCCATCATTGGTTTGGCCTTGAGATTCTTAGCAAACCAAAGGTCAGGATGGATTTGTTCCACAACCAAACCAAATATCCACAATTGTCTAGTCCACTCTGAATCACAGTGACCCTGTAGGGCAGGGTAGAGCAGATCCTCAGGGTTTCCTTGTGTATCTACAGGTGGAAAACTGTGCACCAGCTACAATCGAGGGCTCATCTCAAAGGCAAGAATCAAAGCCATCAAGTATAGCATCGTCATCATTCTTGGTAAGTAATATCCTTGCAGGTCTTGGATGTCATTCAAAGCAAGCTTTTACCTGGAGTCTGGTGGAGGACAACATACATGAGGAAGGAATTTGTCTATTGACACTTTTACCTTACCTGATGGGAATGAAGGTGTGGGATCTGATTATGACTCCTTGAAGGGCCAACATTTGACTCCTAATGGGTCTCTTTTTGGATATAGTTGCCTTTCAAGCCAAAGAGAAGATCATTTGGGGAACAAATATGATGAATATTTAACTAACTGAAGCTGACATCCATCATGTCCACTTGACTGATCTTTAGATATATTCTCCCCCTGGGTTGACCTTGATGAACAAAGGAAAGAAAGAGGTGGCATTACATTGCTTCTGGACATTTCACTTCTCAGAGGCTACAGATGTCTCTTGAATGGTCAGCTTGTTCACCATCTTGTTTTCTGCCCTGTCTCTCTGCTTAAACCCACAAATTCACTTCATTGCAGAAGGAAGGGGGAAATTTTTTTTTCAAGATCACCATATAGTGTCAGATTGGTGTATGTTCTTGTTATTCTCAAACCTCCCAAACTTCCTCCACCCAAAACCGTCTCAGAGAATGACTTTGCTTCTTCTGTCAAGTCTTCAGAAGGGAATTTCCTCATTCTCCCACCTCCACATCCTGCTCCATTCCTGCATGTCTGGCACCATATGTTTCAACTTTTTTCTCTATGACTGTAGATAAATGGTTTCTCCTTCTCTCTGGGCTCAGTCTGTTCACTTTAGCTCCAGCTTCAATCCTTTTCTTCTTATTGCTCCAGTCAACCTCTGTGACCCCCTCCAAATTTTCCCGTTTCTGGCTCATACACATATATGAATCCTTGAACGTCTCCCTCAATAAACCTCTGCACGTCATTGGTGTCTTTGGAAGTGCAGCCCTCCAAATGGAAAAGATTTGCCTACACCCTGGCTCTACTTTTCACCCCTTGTCCTCTCTGAAACCAATTTTAAGTTATTGTACTTCCTATGATGCCTATAAAACCTCTCTCCCCCAAGCAAAATTACTATGATCTCCAAGAGGCCAAAGATCAATTCTAGAACTCCATGAGACTTAACTTAGCATCATCTGGATTGCCTTTCCTCATTCACACAACTGTTTGACATGGAAATAATATCTAGCATAAAGTCTACTTGAAATCTCTGCTTGGATACCTTGTAATCACAGTACATTCCACATGTGCAAAATAGAAAACACTTTTTAATTTCAAAGCCATGTCATTGAGAGCTAATACAGATAGTATACCATTCCATCATTCAATCATGTCAAACAGTAATATACAACTTGCTACCATAAACAGTTTCAAACATTTTCTTCCTTCTTGAACTCCTTGATATCAGCTCTGCTTGCCCCACTGTATCTTCCTAGATACTTATTCTGTCCCTCATTGTTATTGTCTCTATAGGTTCATCAGCCCTGGGCTTCCTATACTGATAAACAAAAACACATTACACGATAGAAATCTTGACACCTTTGCTATCCCTGCAAAAGCAGCTCTTCCTCGGCTTTGTCCAAAATAACACCACGTTCCACCCGAGGATCAAGTCACACACTTCAGGGCTGTCAAGATTATTGTGTTTTTCTCACATCCTTGATCACATCCATCCACAAAGCTTAGACACTCTACCTTCAAAATAAATCCCCAACCCTGTCATTTCTCACTATTTCCATAACAACTGCCCCAACCAAAGCACCTATCATCTTCTTCCTGGAAAACTACAACAAACTGGCCTTCTTGTTTCTCTTAGCCGATACCCTATAGTCTCTACAAAGGAGCCAGAATGAGCTTCTAAAAATGTCAGTCAGATCCTTCCACTCTGCAAACCTTCCTGTAATGCCCCATTGCACTCAAACAAAGTCTCGGGATCTTTCCATAGTCTACAGGGACCCAAGTGACCCTCCCTCCCACCACATCTCCTATCATGTGCTTCCTCCCTAATTCTCTTCTGCGCGCATGGGCCTCCATGCTATTTCTTCAAAGTATCAGCTGATCTTACCGTGGGTATTCTGGCCCTGAAATAACCTGCCCTCGTAGGCTAACTTCCTCCTCTTGATGTCATGCCCCTCCCCCAGAATGGCCTCCCTGATTGCACTTTAAAAATGGTCCTCTTCTAGTCTCACCGTGCTTTCTATTCTAATCATATTTCCTAAAGATAGACAGACATTGTGGCATAGATATTGCTTTGCTGGTTGCCATAACAGTCAATCTATGAGGGCAATAACTTTTCCTTCTGCCTGCCTTATACTGTCCCTAGGGTCACTCCCTACCCCCCACCTCTCATGCAACTAGATGCTTGATCAATTTTTGTTGAATAATCAAATGAATGCAAATAAGCGATAAAGAAAACAAAATGTGTGCTGTTTTCATTTACCTAGCTCTAAGCCTGCTCCTCCTTGTCCATCTCATATTGCTTGAAAGCTGGAAGAAAACATAGGATCAAATCTCTCTCTCATGTTAGCTGCATGTCAAATCACCAAAGCAGTCAACATCACCTGCCTACCTGACAGCTGCAAAAAATGCCAAGCAGGCCCCCTACGTTCCACACAGCCAGTGGGATGTAGGCCCTGAGCAAAGTTGCAGACTGGAATGGAAGCAAGCGCATACAGCCCACAGGGCTCACAGGGCTCTGTCAGAGGCATCTGTGGTAGATCTAAGACGTCCTTCCCTTCCAGACAGGCATTTGCACAGATGCACAAGCCTCAGATGCTGCGTTCAGAAATGTATGCTTACACATGTTCCTAAGCCAAGACAGCCTTTCCTGTGAGAAGCCATAGGCCCCAACCCTCAATGTCCTTCCATCAGAGAGCAGGGCTACACACCAACAGGTCAGTCTACAGGCCTCCCCAACCCCAAAAGACATTTTCTAGAATGAATATTTGATAATGCCCTTTACCATCCTGAAATGAATTGTATACACATTACTATCTACCTTGCATAAATCTTTATGAATCAATATAGTGAGCCAATGATAAAGGAGGATCAGATGGAAATGGATTTATGATAAGATAATATATATTTTAATATGGAAATCTAATTCCCCCTGAAGACGAAATGAAGCCATCTAACCCTTGCACCTAGACAGAGTAACAGCTATAAAAGAAGACAAACACATGGAGACACTCAAAACATAAGCAGCACTGCTGGTGGTGAGTTGATTTTCTGGGCAGGTGAACAGATGGGTGAAGTTCCTAATTAAACAATGTCTTCTTTCCACCATTTCTAAGAGAATGGCATTTCTGGGGGAAGAGAGGAATTGATATTTATTAAAATTATTTTGGATCTTTCTATAAAACACAAGCTTCTGGACATGGGTAATCATAAACAGGCTTTTCTTCTCCCCATATATGAATGTTCAGTGGGGTTCAAAGGACATATGGGGTATGAGATGAATCCCCCCTCAGTGGGATTGCCCTCGCAGGGGTGTAGGATAGGCATCCCTGTGTCTAACAACTCCCAAATGCTCCCCACAAACACTTTTTTGCATGTGATTTTATTTTATACTCCAGACCTTCATCTCTGCCTCCAGTGATTCAAAACACTCAACCACCCCTTTCCCTGATTAATCTCCTCCCTCTTGTGGACCTCCATTTCACCCAAGTCTACCCCTGTCAACCTCTATTCCCTGGCTCTCTCTTCCCTTGCACTCCCATACTCAGTGAACTCTGAAGTCTGTCCCCCTTTACATGAAAGTCTTTACCTTGGTGTTTTCACCTGATATATTCTATTCTAATATAATACTCTCCTTTTGTGATCAACTGATTTCACTCAGCAGTAAGTCTTCTGTGTCTATCCATGCTGCAAGGTGTCTCATGATTTACTCGTGTCTGGTATTTCATTGCCCCCACACACACACATATTTTCAAAGTGTCTCAAAAGGCAATTTGTCCCACCATCTCTGCTTTCTTTCACTGGACCAGAAGTTCTCAACCTGTGGGGGTTAAACAACTCTTTCACAGGGGTTACCCAAGTTATAATATCAAAAGTACAGTTATGAAGTAGCAATGAAAATAATTTTATGGTTGGGGGGTCACCACAAGATGAGGGATGAGGAACTGTATGAAAGGGTCACAGCATTAGGAAGGCTGAGAACCACTATACTAGGCTGATGTAACAGTGTCAAAAACAGCAGTTTAAAACAACAGGAATGTTATATCTCTGGAGGTAGATGCCTGAAGTCAGGTTCTTAGCAGCTTGGGTTCCTTCTGGAGACTAGGAGGGATGATCTGTTCTCACCTCTCTCTTTACCTATCATTCTTGCTGGAAACCCGAGGCATTTCTTGACTTGAAGATGTATCACTCGAAGATAAGATTCCATTTGCATGTGGTCCTCTTCCCTGTGTCTGCATTCAAAGCTCCCTTTTCTTAAGAGGGCATCAGGCACTGGATTTTGGCCTATTATGAAGCAATAAGATTTCACCTTCGTTCGGTTCTCTCTGTAAAGTCTGTTATTTCCAAATCAGGCCACATTCACAAGTATCAGTGTGGATATGATTGGGGGGAAGATTCTATTCAACTCATTGCATTTTCCCAGCATCATCATTTTAGGCCAACACTGAAACGCACCTCTCAGGGAGTAGAGTTCAGTGGTCTCTGCTGTCTGAACTGCTCACCTCAAAGGTGTTGTCATTGTCTGGGAAAGAATCCCACTGTCAGTCAGTCAGTGATGGAGGCACGTTTGCTCTTGTATACAGGTGATAGAGGAAGCCAGTCTTCTCCCTCCCTAAATAAAAAGCCTAGGAGGAGAGCCAGAGAGCCAAGGATGTTGGGGAGGAAAAGGGAAGAGAGTGATGGGGTTTGTGTGGGTGTCCAGTCGCTCCCATGGGCATTTGATTATGGACATCCATTTTCCACTCATTTCCTCTGAGAATCTGGAGCCAAAGAAAATTAGACTCTCATTCATGCAAATTAATTTGAACACAGCTGCAGTGGTGGAAGGTGTTTGCTGGAGTGGCCAGTTTAGAGATGGAAGTGAAAATGTAGAACATGGCAATGAAGCCTGACTATGCTTGAAAACACTGGATATTATCTGTTCTCTTGGCTATTATCTTGGCTAATCTGGAGCTATCGGTGTCAAAGATTCCTATGATGGATCTTCCCAAAAAGTCTATAATGGATTTTGCTTGCTCTCTCCTGCACTGTATTTGATAGCAGGCTATTTCCCTGGCTTTCAACAAAGACTACATAACAGTAGGAACCTCATCCCACTATACAGATAAATTCCAGAATGTTGCTCTGTTTTTAAGAATGTGTATATTACATATGCATGTGTGTGGCACCATGTTAAACACTCATGGTAGACACTGTACCCAACTCAATAGCTGGAGAGATTCCCAAACCAAAGACCTTGCAAGATGAACCCCAGTCATGGTTGGCTGAGGAAACGCTCCATGACACTAATGGCTCTCTCCCTCCCCAGCCTTCATCTGCTGTTGGAGCCCGTACTTCCTATTTGATATGTTGGACAATTTCAGTGTCCTTCCAGACACCAGAGAGCGCTTCTATGCCTCTGTGATCATTCAGAACCTGCCGGCCTTAAACAGTGCCATCAACCCCCTCATCTACTGTGTCTTCAGCAACAATGTCTGCTCTTCTAATCGGTAAGAAGAACATGATCTGTTAGCCTCTGCATTCAGACTCGTTCCAAAACTTCCTGGTAGGTTACAGTATCCCTGTTTTAGAGGTGAGACCTGTGGGAGTCATAAAGTTTCACTTAGGTGTCCAGGATCAGCTAATATGACAAATTCACACCCAGATCCACGCCAAGGGCAGTGCTCTTTCTTGGACAGTGCATCACCTCAATAACGACCCTCTTAATTATGATACATTCGCAGGACTACCTCCATTCAAAGGCTCGGCATGAATTGTCTCAGTACACAATGCAGTGCCAGGCGGCCTTTTATAAATAACCCAATTAAGGTGCAGGAGGTTAAGCAGCATTGTTGAAATTATGTGAATATTTAGTGGCAGAACCACCACTGGACCCCTCTGACAACCGTTCAGGTGTTTTGCTGTTGTTACAAGGAACTTCCTGTGTAAGCTAGGGTCTGGAGAGGTGAAGAAATCAATAGGAGGTAAAATAGTAAAGTGGGTTAGGGGTTAGACTCACTGCCAGTGGCTGAAGTTCACGTCCTGTTATGGCCGATTTATGGCTGAGCGACCTTGGGCAAGTTATTTAACTTTCATGACCAGGAGGCCATTTCTTCAATGTCAGTGGTGCTAATGCATCTTGGTCAGCGATGGCTCTGTTCATAGGCTTCTGGCACTGACAGGAGGAACTCAGTCTCATCAAGTCAATTCTGACTCATAGCATGGAGTAGAACTGTCCTGTGGGTCTCTCAGCCTGTGCCTCTATAAGAATAGCCACAGTCGGTTGTAACTCTTTCTCCTTCAGAGAAGGTAGTGGTTTTGAACAGCTGACCTTATGGTTATTTGAACAGCTGACCTTATGGTTAGCAGGCCAACATGTAACCACTACAGCATCACTGGGGCTCCAGCTAGTGGGAAGAAGAGGTATAAGTGATGAGAAAGGAAAGGGCAGGTAGGTTTTAAATAGAAACTGCTTTCATCAGTATGGTGTCTGATCCTAGTCTCTTAATGACTATTATTTTTAACACTCTTACTTCTTTTTTCATCAAGTCAAATAATTTGTCTTCCTTGCTTCATTCTGACTTTCTCTAGGGAACGGAGATCACGGGATTCCAGAATGACCTGCCGAGAGAGAACTGAAAGGCATGAGATGCAAGTTCTGTCCAACCCAGAGTTCATTTAGACTTCAAGGCAGTCAGTGGTAAGGGTTGCATAGATGCCATAAACTCTCCTGGTTCCTCATCAACAACTTGGGCACTTGCATGGCACCTGACCCCTGCCATTCTACTCCTGCGATCACTTGGGGCTGCATAAGGCAAACTCCTTATGAGCATGTGTTTGCTGCTTCAGCTGTCCACTACAAAGTCAACAACTCTCCAAACTGTCCAAGAAAGACAGCCCTCCTGCCTAACGATCACAGCCCTTAGTTCTACTGGTCAGGACCATAACTCAATGGACAGAGACATCACTGACCCCGGGCTCCAGTTAGTGCCAAAGAGCAGCAGAAACAAACAAGCACTGGAGAAAAATGAAGCAGGGTTGCATGTGAGTCTTCTAATTATGATTCATGAAGTAAATTGCAGACTTTTCTAGATCTAGCTTTTAAAATTGCTTCCCATTTTGTGTTGAGGGTTCAGTAGGATAGCCAAGAAAATGTTTGTCCTCGAAATACCAACAAATTCATTTGCAGGCATTGGCATCTTCTCTGTTGACAGCCTTGGTTTGCAGGTGGGTTTTGTTGGCAGATGCCAACCCCTCATTCCCATTGTATCATTAAATAATTTGGGGGGAGGGTGAAGCACACTTCTGGCCTTCCAGTGTAAAGACAAATTTGAGGAGTGTTTTCTCTGATAGGAAATTTAAAATAAATCAAAAGAAAGCTTAGTGCCAAAAAGTCATGAAGTCCTGAGCTCCAGTCCGAATGGCCAGCCCTGCCCTTGTGGTTCTCTGAAGTCTCTTCCCTCTGAATTCACACTGATGGCTCTCTGAACCCCATTCCTCCCACCTCAGGGCCACTTCTCTTTTGATCTCTGAGAACCTTCCCTTTCTTTTGGGAACTGAGCTCCCATGGCTCATGCAGGCATGATGTTTCTGTAAGTGCTTTATCCTTTTTTGCAGTTGTAGCCTTTGTCTAGCTCACACCTTGGCTCAGAAACCCTAGTGCAACTTATGACATGTCTGGATCATGATATTTATAAATGTAATCCCAGTGAAATGTGACTAAATGTTTTCCAGTCAATTTTTACCATCATATTTTCCATAAGTGGAATGGAATAACCTAATTT